>CAUZXS010004461.1:27500-102500 GCA_963585895.1 Sepioteuthis lessoniana
AACCTGCGGTCAACATACGCGGAAAGTACCGGTACCCTTTAGATCATTGAAATTAAGCAATGAGCCTCTTTAATATTTATATGAGTGACCACTTAGAAAGAAGAATAAATAATTTCTGCCTGTGTGACAGACTAAGTAAATCTTAATAAGTAACAACTGAAGCTCACGTGGTTTTTACTCTTCAGAATCTGACATTTCGCTCTATAAAAGCGTCTGTACTTTGCCTCAAGGAGATGTTTTGCAAATTTTGAGTGCAATAGAAATATTCTTTCATTAAACCGTAGTATTCTTAATATATAAGCAACCTTCAATTATCCATATATGAGATATGTTTTATATTCATGTATTGTTTTAGAAATATCCTATTGTAGGATTAAACGTTTAGCAATCAAAATTTAATGTATTAACTGTAGACTTTTAAACCTTTGACCAAAGAAATAAGGTTTACTCCTTAGCAATAGATGTTTTCACAAATTATTACAGTTATTTTTACACTATTTACATTTTTTGAAGTTCACTTTTCATGGGTTTTATAACATTTTTATTCGTTGATTATTTCATTGGTTTTTTTCTCAAAAATGATTTTGATATAAACAATGACAAACGTGGACATTTTTTTAATAATAGTTATCAACTTTCTATCTCATTTCTACAGTGTCCCAACTCAATGCATCAGAACAACCAACTTTTTACTTTCTTGAATGAATCCATTAACTAATAGTAGCCAGCACTTTGCATAAGCTTGATTTGACAACATATCTGTTTCCTTTTCAATCCATTATTATCAGTTTTCCTTTCTATTAAGATGGCAGGAATAGGGGATTGTGAGAAGAAAACGTAAGTGGATAGCTATTATTTATCTTGCCGTTGTGAAAATGGGAAAGGGAGCAGGCAAAAAGTTGTGAAAGTGAACGGTAAAAAAAAAAAAAAACAAAAAAAAAAAAAATGTTTCATTCGTTGAATCCGATTCTTCAACATGCCCTGCTCATTTGGAATCTATTATGGAAACAAAATAACAGTAAAAGAGGGATTTAAGATTTTTCATTTCTATGTTAATGTGTATTTTAGCCAAATACTTTAGCAATTAATTTGTTGTTTATATTTGGTTATTTTTATATGTAACGTGTTCGTTGTTTATATATTACAGATATGTTCGTCTACATTTTTTTAAAAGCATATTAGGATTCACTTAACTATTGTCAAGTGTGGTTTAAGTGGGGAAAATTAGCGAAATTTGAATATTTCTGACACTACTTCTCATTCAATGTGTGACACTTCATATGGGGGAGTAAAAAGGAGAACAAAGGTTCAAAAAATAAATAAATAAAATAGCTTAATAAATAACGATTTCCTAACCACCCACCCACCCCCACAGAACAGAAAAGGTTACTGAAAGGAAGTCCAGAATAGATGGTCGAGGAATGTACAAAGGTCTATCAGGTGGGAAGCGATTTAAGGAACGCTCAGAGCGAGGGGTGCACAAGGCGTAGGACCAAGGGTAGGGAGAGAGTGGAGAGAATTAACGTCAGACGACTGGCTATTTGCCAAATGGCTTTGATGTTTTCCGAATGAGCCATTTAAGCAAATTCCACCGTCAAAGCACTCGATTCTTCATCTTGGTTGTCTTTCGCGTCAATCGCGCTGATCGATTGGCCGGTTTTGGAATCTGATGTTCTAGAGTGAAAGTGACAAGAAAAATAATTGTGGAGTCTGCTTCCATGACAGAACCAAATAGGAAAGTGTGTGGTCTTGTGACATTATGTGAAGACATTTCCATTGAAGGCATGATCTTTTCAAAGACGCGTAAAGACGTCTGGAGGGAAAATTCTTACATACAAGAAATGTTTGAACAAATGTGTTTTGATAGTGTTCACACTTTGATGAAGTTAATATTTTAAGTACATTACAAAAAGTGAGATGTGATTAAAAGTAATGTTTTAGGTATTATCTAATAGAGTTGACTTTTTAAATAAAGCTAATTCATTATCTGATCAGGAAAATATAATTATTTCATTACAAAATCTTATTGGTTAAACCAATGAAAAAAATTCAGATGAACACGAGTAATAGATACTTAAAACTATGCTACTTCTCATACACACACACACGTGTGTGTGTCTTATTCTAGACTTTGGTCATTGTTTCGGCAGCTTCAAGTCGAAATTGGAACTTAATTAAAAATCTAAGTATCAATAAGTCTCATGATCTTAATACAATTAGCCTCATAAATTAGCTTGACTTGTAACAAAGTTCTACTTTATGTTCGATATTAACGAGAAAAACGCAACATTATGGCTTTAAATTTTGATTTGGTTGGGAGGTTGGTTTTATGACATGTCAACCCCTGCTGGGTTATTTAATGCTAAACTTTTCCTCTTATTTGTCAAGCAGTTGTATGTTTGCCAAAAATAATAATAATAATAATAATAATAATAATAATAATAATTAGTTAACAACTATACTCACATTTTCCCTATTTGATAAATATCGACACATTCCTATTTAACAATATTCACTTATTTGTCCGTTATAGGGCTTCAATCCAAATAATTTCCTCACAATTATATGGTTTCAAGTAACTAATAATGATCCTTTGTAAAATGTATTACAAGTAACTATTTTTAATAAATAATTTGTACAGTTACATGACTTTAAATATTTCTACCCAATACGAATAATTTTCAAAATTGTATTTGACCCCTGCATAGAAATCAAACAGGTACTATTAATTTGGGTTACAGTGGACCCGTAATTAATTAAAATGAAGAGATGACTTCATACATTTCATATCACCAGAACTGAAGCCTCACCATCGGATGCAATGTAATGTCAAACCAAAGACACTGCTTTCGTGAGGGAAATAAAGCCCTATGTCAGGGATTCAGTAGACATAATGTAATCCTCACCCCGACAGTAGTAATAATTTATTTTGATGTAGATGGATTCAGTTTATATATTCAGATATACGATTTTGCTTTATTCTTTTCTTTGGTCATTTATGTAAAATCTAGTCCCAAAGCTTTTCCAACATTGTCAATCTTCAAAACTATACAGCCGCTGATACTAGAGAGGGGAAAGAATTCAGACCCAAGAGATTCATCTCTACCACACTATCTGGATGGCGTCAATAAGAGTAAGTTCTTATCCTCTGTCAATGTAGACATCGGAAACATACCTGTTTACCTCTTAGACTGTCTATTCTGATCATATTTGTCTACTTGTCTATCAGTATTTTTCTGTATTGATCTCTATCGAACTGCTAATTGATTTTGGAAACCACAATTTAAATAACACTGAATCAATTATGTTTTATTAAAATAGTTAGAACATTTGGTGTAGTGGAGGCATACAATACGTCACGGTTTTTGTCGTTGGAAATGAACTCCGCGAGTACAGTTCAAATCCCGGAAGAGACAGTACTTGTTTTACATCGTATTAATGCACTTGAAAAGGTTATTAATCCATGTTAACTCTTTCCATTCAGAAGCTATGAGCAAGTAATTGGGCAGACTGGGATCCCAGGACTTTGGAGGCAACTAAGCCAGAAGGAGGAAAACTAAATTTAAATCAAGGCTATGTCAGTTTAGGAAGCGTTACCAGATACCGGTACCATGTAATCTCATACAATCTGTCACATGTTACTTGGAGATGTCAAAGTGAAAAAATACTTGGCAAGGCACCCCGACGACTTAAAAGGTTATGTGATATGAGAATAAAATTGAAACGTTCAGCTTTTTAAAAAGTTTTTTTTATCCATGAATGAAAATATCCCGAAATTAACTAAATAAGCGTATTACTAGCCATTTCTGACTAGATTCCTTACGCATAGACTGGCACTACCAGCTAAGATCAAGTTACAGTATCTGTGTGCTCTATGATCAAAGTGTAACATCTATATTAGAGTAAATCTCATTTTAAAAGCCCTAAGATGTAACATTTTAAAAGTTTGAAAAATTAAGATTAAGTGTAAATTTATAGATTTTTTCATATTTATCCTATTTACCCAACCCCTCCGCTCGGGCAGGATATGACACAAGGTCAATTTTTAAGCGGAGTTTAACAGGTTTTAATTCAGAGTTTTCCTTCTCCTAGACTAGTTGCCTAACCAAGGCTGAAGAACCTAGTCTGTCCTATTTACCCATAGCTGGAGGGAGAATAATTGGATTCATACCTTTCCCAAGGGTATTAGTGCTATGTGAAATGCAATCAGTCTCGTCCAGGATTTGAACTCGAGTCGCCGTGTTCATTTCCTACGACGATAACAATTACACCACGGGAACCTCCATATTTATACCACTTTTGTAAGGTAGAATTTGAACCAAGATTAATAATGAAAATACGAAAAAGGCAAAAAGCATGTCACTATCACCTCGTAATTTAGCATTTCTCACGAATAAAATAAGGTAAAGAATTCATTGCAAAAAGCTTCGTATACATTACTGTACAGAAATCAAGTTGCATGACTGATAGGTCTCATCGTTTTATAAGATAATTTTGTTGCATTAATACAGTCATCTCTTAAGATAATTTGTGTTTAGTAATATCTGATCACGGACACAAAAAGTGTTGAAGATTATTATTTCAATAGGTATGGTTAAATGAAATTTTATATAAAAGAATGATTAACCCTTCATAAATCTGACTAAATTTTGATAATTTCAAAGGTTTTAAACTTTAAAATGCGTGTGACTTTCTTTATAAATGATAAATTAAATACTTTTAAAACTAATTAGTATTTCTAGTTATGAACTTGCAAAATATTTTGAGAACCGAGATTATATCTGATTCCTATTTTATAGGAGTGTAAGAAACACTTATAGGAATTATCATGAGATTATCTTCGGAGAATAATTGAGAGGAGGGAGTAGAACGTAACCAAATGAAAGATGCATTTCGTTGGGAATACAACTGAATACAGGAATGATTACAGTACCAAAATGAGATTTTCGTATCATAATACTTATCGCAATAAGTTAATAATTTCACTCGTATCAGCACACATTAATACTAATCTCTCATATTTACACACATGTGGGCATTTTTCATATAGTTTATTTCCTAATTGTTTAACTGCCACAAAATCCCTTTGCATTTTGTATGATCTCATAATTGAATTATGTTTTATATTTTCATATCAAATATGACAGACGCCATTACTGTTATTAGCCTCAACTGAGATTACTCCTTTTTATATTACTCTAATGTGCATGAGACGACGACATTCAGCAGAAACAAAATATGTTTAAAAAAAATGAATAGCATTTGCAATGGCGCTCTATTACTATTTGATGACAGACACTTCGCAGAGAACAAATTTTCAATCTTTCCACACAAAGAGCTCTCAGGCCAATAGCATTCAATAACTCGGTCATCGTCTGAACCATCAGTGTATTGACAGCAGATCTTGTAGGCAGCACCGTCTGTCAGTTAAACTATTGAGTCCTGCTGTCTCTCCTTTATTCAAACTACCACGTCTGTCTGTATGTGTCTAGTGGTTTTTGTGTATGTCTATGTCTGCTTGTCAGTCTTTTGGGCCCGTTGCGTCCATCTATCAGCGCTACTGAGAGAGCTGAAGGAGAGAATACCTAGCTATATTTTGTACAGTATTCTTTATTTTCGTTTCTATAACATGGATCACTAAATTTTCACAATAAATAAATAAAAGGATTCACTTTTAATAGAAATTAATAACACAAGTTACATGTTCTAAGCTTACGTTTTCAAAATTTTTTTTTTTTTTTTTTTTTTAAATCACAAACCGTTGCACTTCATCGATTACAACGGGTTTGATAACGCCCAATGTCAAAAATTGACACCCATTGAAGAAAAAAGAAATTAATTTCAATTTTTATCAAAAAAAAATAATTATAAGCAATATATAGTCAAAAAGAATTTACGAGAAATATATATTTCAACACCAAAAACGATAATTTGAAAACTCATGAAAAAAGATTAAAAAATAAACTATTTTTTTATACGCGCTGATTCTATCTAATCGTATAATTTTTACGAAAATTAATTAACCCTTTCACTCCTATTGGAACACAGGTGCTTTAGTCGAATTTCCTTTTAAGCCTTAAGAGAATACTCAAAGCTTAAATTTGCTTTTCTAAAGCTAAGAAAAAAAAAAAAACAACACCTTAAGAGTGAAAGGGTTAAATCTTTTTGATGATCAAGATATTTTTTTCAATAGATATGAACTTTTGACCGATACATGATCATTGCTAATTACAACTGGCACTAGTTAAAGTTGTTGGTACAATTTTAGATGGCTTAAGTATCATATTAGAATTTCAATTGGCTATCTCTACTTTTAGTAAAGAGAAAATTATTTATCCATAATACAATATCAAGTTAATTTTCATTTCAGATTAAATGGTAGATATCAAATTCATCTTGTATAAAGTAAAGTTGGCAACCTTAGTCGAGTGTGACCAGAAGGCTCCCTTTTCAATTGCTACTACACCAAGGTGTAGTGGAGGCGCTACTCTATTCCCTGGATTGCTCCACTTTACCCTTGATCCTAATAGTGCCGAGTGTTAAGCAAGGCAGAATCAAGTACCATTTTAAAGTCTTTGGTATGACTCGACCTGGGATTGAACCCCAGTCTCCCGGACCATTGGCGAACACTACTCATTAGGTTAGTGGCCCGGTTTCATCTTATATAATAAAAGATAAATACCGATTCTTTAACTCGTTAGGTTTCGTCAACCTTGTATATTGGTTTTGATCATACAATGAAGGATCGACGAGTTAAACTAACTGACTATTGTTAGTGAGTTTAGTTTTTGCAAGATGCCCAATAATTCCGGTCCAGTTCTAAGTTAAACAAAGCTTGGTAATTTATTACCTGTTAACTCAAGTCTCAACTTTTCCCCAATATATGGAAGATACCAACCATAATAGGACTTATCTTACTACAATTGCCTATGACAGACAAGTTAAGGCTTAGAGTTTTCCTTTTACTTAGGTTGCTCTTCCGAGGCTAGAGAGTCAATTTTTCTTACTATTTACCCATAGCTAAAGGGAGAGCAGATGCATAAATACCTTTTCTCAAGGACAGCAAGGTGAAGAAAAGAGCAAACAGATTCATCTGGAATTTGAGCTGTTTGAAGATTCCATTTTCCTCGACAAAATTTATTACGTCATCCACACATATTACCAAAATGTTTTTAACTGAGCAAAAATAGATATCTTAGAACTGATAATATTTCTATACAGTGATCTAGTTTCCGAAACTGCAATAACTTAAAACGCCAGTCTAATTAAGATGTTCATTTTTATGTTGATTCAACTATTATAAATTATCTGTTTCTCGGATCAATTGGATGAAATTTTTGGTAAAAAACCAACACATGGTCAATGGTGCCTAATCGAAACTAGTTTTTCTTTTAATATAGAAAAAACTATAAAAACAATGTCGGTTTCTTGCCAGTTCCACGCATCAAAATAAAACTATTTTTCTCCACGCTTTTGCGCACAAATCAATCAATTTACATCGATTTTATCACGATTAGATCAATGGCTTTGCTGCAGAACCATGCTCAATTCCTAACCTTCAGTAGAAAAAAAAATTTAAAAAGCCTTTTTTATTTTTTTTTTCGATTGCCTTAAGCTGGTTAGCAGATAGACGGTTGCTGTTGTTGTTCACAGCCAAAATGCTCTTTAGAAAAATGAACCATTCCGACCGTACATTTAGATAGAAAGCGAGTGTGTGTGTGTGTGTGTGTGTGTGTGTGTGTGTGTGTGTGTGTGTGTGTAAAAACAAAAAGTATTTTAAATGAGGGGTAGTGCTGCGAAAAAGGGAAAACAATCGTAAAGATATGGCAAAAGCGGTTTACTCAAAATCAGAAAGAAAAATATTTGAATAAATAAAATAAGTATTATGCAACTTTTTTACGGGTACTCTGCAATGAGTAAAATGTGTGTACTTAATGTGGTACTAGAATGCTTTTAGAGAAGTACAGACTTTTGCCAGGATTTACTTTTCAGCGTACAGATTCTTTCCACAGCAACTGCTGCTGTGGAACATTTGTATTCTCCACTATCGCCATATATTAACAATATCTCCATTAAATGTGATAACAGTGGCTGGTAACTGCGGCCAAAAATCATCTTAAAATGTTTTAGTTAAGACTGAAAATATTCTTTCACATTCGTGAAGAAAATGAGTTTTGGTTAGCCATACTTGTTTAGCAGAACTTTTCCCGTTCCCCGATGTAGGTACCTACATCGGAAAAAAAATTCAGTTTCGGGTTACCCTTTCTGCACTTTTAACCTAAACGGTGTAGAAACTTTGTATTATAGATTGTTTGTTTTTTTATGTTTTAATCCATTTTGCCAGTGGAAAAGTATCAACTACAAAATAGAATACAATTTTAATTCTAAACTTTATTATTGCTAAATACTATTTTTAATTTATTAAATTTTCAAACATCAAGTACGGTTGTTAGCGAATTTTTGAATACATCGTTCCTCAGTAATTCTTAACAAAAACAAAAATTTATTCATGAAATATATTATCTATGGCTTGTAATCAACAAAGTTATGAAATGATATATATATATATATATTACACACGAGAGAGAGAGGGGAGAAGAGGAGACAGGGAGAGTGTGTGCGTAATTCGTATTCGTGAAGCTGAGGAATTTGGAAGAGTTATAGAAAAGTTTTCTGTACGCTTGATACTCTCTTAAATCCACGTGAATGGACAAAGATATATGCATACTCTTCTGTAGTTTTTTTACAAACTCAGTCAAGTACTCGTTGTTTGAATATTGTTCAAACAAGTGTCTAGTTTGCTAAACTCAACCATATTTGGAAGATAAAAGTACGTTGAACATTGGGGAAAAAAAACGAGATTTTGCCATGTTATAAAATTTAGCATTAGTACGGTTTTCATAAAACTATTGAAGATAGGGTTTTTTTTTTGGGGGGGGGTAATTTTTTAATTTCTGTTGCGGTAAATAAAATTGAAATTCAGCCAGTGTGAGTTATAGAGCTATCATGGCAGACTAATAATATTTAGCTTATATCAGGTTTGTCAATTCAGCACACCGAATTATCGGGATATTAATACGAAAATAGCAAAGAAAAATGTTATCCCATTTCTAAAAGTCAATAGGCTTGATCTTATACCTAAATTTTGAGTTGCGATTTTTTTTTTTTTTATCTTGGCCCGTGAGATATCTAATCCACAGCAGGTATGTAAACATAAGTGCCAACAACGTTCATGTTATACATTATAAAGGACTTGTTTGTTCAAGTAGTGTACATTATGCAATATAGTTATAAATAAATAAAAAAGTAATGTAATCTTTAAACCTAATGTGTACACAATACCTTTTACGAGGGACAATGACACGTGTCTGACTAGCCATTATTCGTGCGCGAAAGAGAAACTGCACGAGCTTATCCTGCATTCTAATCAATATCTAGAGAAAAAAAAACACACACGATAAAGTCTAGATTCTAAAAATGCGCATTTTCGTTCTACTAATTGTTTATTTATAGAAACGAAAAATCCATGGAAATTACCATTGCCTTGTAATACAGGAAATTTATAGCTTGGCTTGTGTACTGGCTAATAACATACCTATCTACATTTTGCCATCAATAGCGTTGGCATATAACAAAAAAAAAAAAAAAAAAAAAAATGCGTATTTTAGGCATTAAATGGCTCTTTCATATACGAATTCTGTGCCTTTTTCCTCTCTCTCACAACACACACACACACACTAGTTGCATCAGTCTTACCCACTTCCATATTTATGTATTCTCTTACACTTAGTTTTTTTTTTAACTTTTACCTCTTTCATTAGCTTTCTCTCTCTAATCAATGTAATGATTAATCTACGGACAACAGATTTCATTAAAGCTTTTAATCTTCTTTAAGCTGATTTATTGGCTTGGGTATCGTTTTCAGTACTGACTCAGTTTTTTTTTTTTTTTCTTTTTTGCTGTAGAATACTGCTAAAATGTCTTATATGACTATATTACGTCATGTTTTGTGATCACCATACGCCTCTTGATAAAAAAAAAAAAAAAAAAAAATTTTTAAAGTTTGAAAATACTGCTATACCCACATTAACCCCATTAAATTAAATACAAAACATTACAAGTCAGTTGTTTTTTTTATATTACTACTTCATATATTATCAATTCTGATGTTCAAATAGTACATAAATTTCCATGATTGTGAAAACAACTGAAATTATATATATATATATATATATATATATATATATATATATATAATAAAGATGAACCGTCAAATTTTAAAAAAAATGTTTTCAAAAGCCTGAAAAATTGCAAAAATATTTTCAATATTTTTAATGTTACTTTTAATTACCAAGAAAAAATTAAATATAAATGAACCTATTTAGAAGCATTGTTAGTGATTTGGGAAACCCAAGGGAGTTGGCCATTTGAGATGACCCCCTTTTAGGGAGATTTATTGTATAATGTTAGTAGTTTACCTTTAGCTTTTCTATGTTTAAAGCTTATTTTTAGTTGGTGGGGTGGTGTCAAATAGTCTCCTCCCCTCAGCTACGCCTCTATGCATGTCGCCGTGTCCATTTCCTACGACGATAACCATTACACCACGGGCACCTCCAAAACTCAAACAATAAGGAACAGTTCTAACCTTAAAAATTAATTCTATAAAGGAATAATTTCGGGACTATAAAAATTAATAATTGCCTTACAAGTATGTACTGTCTAAGTTTTCTGTACAACGTAAAATGCTACCAAAATAGTTTCGTCTTCGAAATTATACAAAGACGTTAGTTGATTGATTAGGAGTTACTTTGACAATTATTTTTTAATGTTCAGGGCGAAAACTTACAGTTTTTGTATATGGGTGGTATACAGTTTCATACGTACCTTAAAGATCTCTTATATTATATATATATATATATATATATATATATATATATATATATATATATACACACACACACACACACGAGTGAGAGAAGCGTTAGTGTGTATGTGTAAACAAAAGATTCGATTTGTATATTTACGTTATACATTTAGACTATTATATCAAACGTTTGTATATGGGTGGTATACACATTTATACGTGTCTTAAAAAAATTAAGCCTTTTTCACTAGAACCTTGTTGGTATACGAATTATTCAAGAGATTTTTTAATTAGATCCCGAAATATATATATATATATATATATATATATATATATATATGAGAGAAGCGCGTGAGTGTATGTATGAATAAAGATTCGATTTGTATACTTACCTTATACATGTAGACTATTATATAGCGAGATTATATCTTACTCATTGAGTTAAGTATAAAAGTGTGTATGGTAAAGTAATTCGTGTTATACGACTAAGAATGGGGCATTTTGGATGGTGCAATGGTTAGCAAGATTGACTAGCAAACCTTCACATTCATACGGCCTTGTGCTACATCTAAAGAAATTGCTCAGTAAATCACAATACGAATAAGTATGGTGAGAAGGAGTGAAATGTATTTGATTTGGCAAATGATTAGCACTGTAGCACACCAATAATGACAAGAAAATCATATCCTTGCAGCGAATTCATAAATATTTAGAGATTGATTTTTAACAGAAAAAGAAATGAGCGTTTGAAAGAAAACTTCTTTAAATCATATACAGTTATGAGTCATTTTTGTTTCTTCATCACAAACCCTTATTTACCCCCCTCCCCCACATACACACACTCCGACTCCATTTTTATACGGAGGTTTCACATTTTCATTCTATATTCTTCTCTCTCCCACTCTTTTGCCTTCCTCGTTTTACTTAGAGTACCTTCACTGTCTCTTTTACAACTTCATACTAGTTATTTTCTCTTTAATGTCAGGAAAGAGAAAAAAAACGTTTTATCAAAGAACAATCAGCAATTGATTTTTAACTTACATAGAAAAACCTTCATGCCAATTTCCTGTGCTTACATATTGCAGCTTTAAAAAAAAAAAAACCCAGCTCTCTCTCTCATATATATATATATATATATATATATATATATATATATATATATATATATATAATATATATATATATAAAATTTTATATTCTGTATTCATCGGCAAACAATTGGTTTAGAACCAAAAGTTTATTTATATAATATTTAGACATAGCTAACATCCATAGAGGGAGGAAACTTTACAATACTTCGATTTTATTCAAATAAACCGGATAAGGATCATGAAAAAGTACCATAAAAATGTATCGTATTTCAATACGATATCATATAATCTCGAAATCCTCATCCAACTTTATCCCTTTTCAACATGCTTTCAGTATATCGGTAATACGAGAAATATATACTAGTTTTCATCCAGTATCATTAAAAGTGATATATTCACTGTTGTACAACGAGTACGTCTGTATTTAATGTTCTTGCTATATATATAGCGGAATATAGATTGAATTTTGAAGACCTATGGTTTAGGCAAAAAATCGGTTTCAACTAACGAGTAACAATTTTATAAGTTTAAAACTCAAACAATGATCCTATTTACCAACCCCTCCGCTTGGGCAGGATATGACACAAGGTCAATTTTTAAGCGGAGTTTAACAGGTTTGAATTCAGAGTTTTCCTTCTCCTAGACTAGTTGCCTAACCAAGGCTGAAGAACCTAGTCTGTCCAACTATTTACCCATAGCTAGAGGGAGAATAATTGGATTCATACCTTTCCCAAGGGTATTAGTGCTATGTGAAATGCAATCAGCCTCGTCCAAGATTTGAACGCGTGTCGCCGTGTTCATTTCCTACGACGATAACCATTACACCACGGGCACCTCCAAAACTCAAACAATGATAAGGAACAGTTCTAACCTTAAAAATTAATTCTATAAAGGAATAATTTCGGGACTATAAAAATTAATAATTGCCTTACAAGTATGTACTGTCTAAGTTTTCTGTACAACGTAAAATGCTACCAAAATAGTTTCGTCTTCGAAATTATACAAAGGATTTTTATTATAAGTTTTATAAAACTTTAACAAACGTTGAGAAAATTAAAACTTTAAGATGATTACTTTAGTATATATATATATATATATATATATATATATATATATATATATATATATATATAAACAAACGTCTATATCTAATTAAATAAAATTAAATTTTCTTTTTAAAGAAAAATTGAGATACAGTCTAATCATGATTATTTGGATTTTTTTTTTAATATTGTATTTCGCTCGATATAAAATTTAATTAGCCATATGGCTGTTACCATATACAATATATGAGGCCAGAAAAAACAATTTATCTATTGTAGCAGATAACTTAAAAATAGACGAATAATATCTCTTATATTGGTATGAATGAATAAATAAAAATTTTACAATCAAAGCAACATTCGATTAATAAAATTAGTAAAAACTGCATTTTGTTCAATAATATAAAATTGATTATATAGAGTGACGCGATATTCTCTTACCATTTTAAAAATGGATCAACTTTTCAATAAATAAAATTTAAAAAATTAAAAAGTTAAGTCAATTTTACTTTATCTATATTCATAATTTGGAATTAATTGTGGAATATCCCGGGGGAAAAAAAAGTAAAAATTTTTTTCACAAATGGTAAGAGATTTTTGCGTTATTCTGTATAAAAATTATGCAAATAAAAGTTATTTCAGAAAACAATTTTGTTTTAATGAACAAGTTTTTACCTATACCATTCTAATTGTGATCTTGGTATTTTTATTTAAGCATAATTTTAAAAAGTTTTAACGAATTATTTGCATCATTTCTTTTCACAAACATCTTAATGTATATATAGATAAATAAGTTTTATAAATTACCAGCGAGGAATGTTTCTGATTCTCCCACTTTTCTAGAGTATATCAAATCGTTACCCATGTTTCTGAAGTCATCTGTCCGGTCAATAACTGTAATAAAATAACGAAAGTTAATAATTTATTCATACAAGTATTTTCCATAGTTTGGAAAACAATTGATGATAATATTACAATACAATGACTAAGACACACACAAACATACATACACATATATATATATATATATATATATATATATATACACACACACACATATATATATATATATATATATATATATATATATATATATATATATATATGCACGCGCTTTACACGAAGACATGCATGCATCTACACTAAAGGATACACAAACATTAATGGTAAAATCAAATACAACATACATGCTTTGGGATATATAAATACTAAAAATTATTATGTACATTTTTTCTCCTCTTTTTAATATGTGAAAGCGGGGTTATATGAAGGTATGGGAAATAAAATGTCGAACACAAAAAAAGCAAAATATGAATATGTATATTTTCAACACAGGTTTGAATATTATAAGCTAAATAAATTTCAGAAGATACTGAACATTTAAATATCCTAGAGAAAGTTTAATGTAAAAACCGAAACATAGGCATATAATTCATCTATAAAAATAATCATCCCCTGAATATCGTGTGTATATATAAGTAAAGAAAACTTCCCGTGAACTGTGGTAGGGGCGGTACATCATTAGTTTAATCATAAAATGGTCTAAATTTCAAATAATATTTAAAATGCAATTTTAAAATAATTCCTTGACAAAAATTAAATCTTAAATTAGAAATATTTAATTTTTTCATTACTTTTTAATTTGAAAATAACGTTCTTTTCAGAACCAACGTCAATATTCTTAAAAAAAAAAAAAAAAAAAAAAAAAAAATTAAAAACCTGTATATTGTGAAAACTAATATTATGGTATTGTATATAATATTTGATATAAAAATAAATATCGTACATATTAGTTCATCCATCATTTATGATTACGGTATCAATTTATGGGATAGACTTGATAAAAGTCAAAAGGTTTTTTTATTCTAGTCCTTCCTATTATGTTTGATTTTCAAACTTACAAAATTGTTATTCATCTATAAGTAGACGATATATATATTTTTACTTATAAGTATAATTAGGTCTTCTAGTTACTATATATTTATAATAATTTTTTTCTTCAATCTTATATATGCTGCTAAAATTGTAGGATACCACTAAAATCATTTTAATTTTCTCCACCCGACACCTAAAATTAACTGAAATAAGTAAAATAAAGCAATAAAACAATAAATAACTTACAGACAAAAAAATGAAAATAGTTTTCCCCCAGTTATCTGAGATTATATATATATATAACACCTGAAATTATAACATTGTCATGCGATTTTCTAATGTTACAATCCCTATTTGTAACAGCAAATACAAATATTTCCTTAAACTGCTTAATACTAGGATCTATGAAGTTCTGATACCTAGTTTACAGATCAGACTAAAAAAAAAAAAAAAAAAAATTTAATTCAAGAAATTTAATGAATATATTTAACAATTATAATTAAAATTAAATAACACTAATGAAAGTTAAATGATAATTATTAATTAAATTAGTGAAATAATTTAAAATATTATTTAACAACTTTGCCCGACGGGTAGTTTTACGATTGACACAAGACTACTTCACAAGTCCTTATTTCAAATCTTTCATCGCTGTAAAATATGTAAATTGATTGTTGCTTTTAAACTTCAGGGTTTAATTTTACCGGTTTGTTGTTGTTTTTTATACATAAAAGAAATTGTAACATTTTTGTTTCAGGTATTATCAATACCTTCCGGTATGTTCATTCATATTTTTGTGAGCATATTTTATTGCAAAAGTTTGTCTGAAAGAGGTAAGATTTAAGTAGTGAAATTTATTATTATTGATAAGTGATGTTTATACCAGTTGTAATTAGTGCTCTTTGTACTGTCACGAAAGGATTTATAAAGGGACTGGAAGACATAGAAATAAGAGGACGAGTGGAGACAATCCAAACTACTGCATTATTGAGATCGGCCAGAATACTGAGAAGAGTCCTGTAGACTTGAGGACAATTGCTGTCACTCAGACTCCAGTGAAAGACCGTCAGCTATCACTAATGTGAAAAACTCAAGGAGTGATAATTTTCTTTTTTCCTTTTTAATTCGGAAGAAAGGAGTCGAAAAGTATGCGCGACTTTTTATGTGATTATTTAAGCATTAAAAGTTACGAGGTATGTACTCTTGTAGTGTAACAAAAATAAATAAACGAACGAATATGTGCATAGCAAAAGACACAAATACATACAACAAAGCCGCGTCCTTGCCGATTGCAGTTGTAGTAAGGATGCCTAATATGCACCTCATAATGACAACTGATAGAAAGTTTGTTATTTCCGAGATATATATATATATATATATATATATATATATATATATATATATCTCCGCTTCTGATAATGTTAAGTGTGTGCAGCAGGTCATTACAGTGTGAGCGAAAAGCTCCGTGGGAAGACTGCGCGTGCGCAGGGGATTTACATAGACATACATGTGTGTATGTGGAAACCTTTGAGTAAGGGTACAGAAATAAATCGATGTGTCAGAGTTAAAGAAAACGAAATATACGTTCACTGTAGGATTCAGGTCTTCCCAAAGGTATGTAAGACATGGAGAGTAATGGTGTAAGGATATTTGTGTGGCATAATGATTATCGGCACGAAAAGAGGAATCGGCAAGACGAGCTCAGATTTCAACCGACGCGGTTTTCATCCACCTTACGCTAATGCTCTTGCGAAAGGGATGAAACCACCACCCCCTCCACCTACGTTCTATTGGTAAAATAATAGGGCAGACCGAGTTCTATCGACAACCAGTCTAAGAAAAAAAATTGAATTTAAAACCAACACGTCATGGGGTAGCCTACATATTTCAAAATCCTCACACACACACACACTATATATATATATATATATATATATATATATATATATAGTGATGTGTGCGTTTACACAGGTTTACGAGCATTATTGGCAAGAATTCATTTTTCTTAACTCCTAAATATCTATACATAGACCCGAAAAATAACGTATAAATTATTATTAAATAAAGAAATTACCTATCTGCCACATCCTCCTTTGATTCTTTTAACTTGTGTGTGTGTGTGAAATTTGTAAGTATTCTATGTATTAAAGAATACTACCACTTAGAATACGTATTTATGTACCCCAACCCCCAGAGCGAGTAGGGTATGACACAGGGTCAATTTTTTAGGCGTTGAGTACTACTTTGAATATGTGAGTATCCACATAAATACCTATTATATACCAGTGTTTAAGCAGAACATCCAATCTGTATAGTATGTGTACTATCTTAAATAGCTTGCGTTCGATTGATCGTAGATAATGTGGCCGGTCATATAAGACACACGAATTAAGACGGAAGGGTGTGGTAACTTTCCCCCCATTAGGCCACTATCATTGAGATTTTAATGTGTCGAGGACACTGACCGATTTGTTTGAAATATAGGCTATGAAGCTGTGGAGAGTCGTGATCGCCTGTCCTGGAAAGGACATACTGATTTCCATTGCGTAGGTTATGAAATTTTTGACAGTTAACAGAAAGAGTAAACGTTCTTAAAAAAAAATCCCAAGTGAAAAGTTTGTAAAAAACTTATATATATATATATATATATATATATATATATATTCGGTCCATTTAAACCGGAGTCGGGAATAATTCCGCCAGGACAAAAAACCATTCAACAGTGAACATTTAAATTTTCCTGGTAAAGAGCTCAATGTAACTGACATTACAGAGCAATAATTTCTTTCAGAAAAGCAAAAACCGGTCACATTAGGATTATAAATTTATTTCCATCCTGTTATGGTATTGATATGAATCAATAACACCAAAAATAACAGGACTTCTTCATACTTCAAAATATATATGTGAATCAACAACTTAATATGCATTTAAAAAAAAAAAAAAAAAAAAAAAGAGAGCCGTGCATTTTTTAAGATTCTCTATCTTAAAGTACTTTTTGCTTTTAACTTTGAAAGGAAGAAAATATTTCATTTTGTTTAATAGAATTTAATGTAGAATTTTAATATAAATGACATTTTTATGCCTACAAGTTATGAAGAATGAATTTAAATTTTCAATCTTTAATTTCTGAATGAAGTTTATGCATATAGCAATATACACTTTATTCACAAGGTTTATGCGTTTATAAGGATCATTTGTATAAGTATCTTTGAAGATGAAAAATTTACGGCAATATAACGAAAACAAAAATGTTTAGTTTTTTTATTGCAAGAAAAATCTTTTCAAATGTTTGTCAGAAAGAGGACGTTGGTTGCGTAACAAACCTAAACATTGCTACGATAACTAATTTCCTAAATATGATAACTTTGTATTTTTAAAATTTCAACTTCACATGTAGTTATTTAAATTATCGAGAAAAATTAAGTTTTGTATCTTTATTTTTTTAAATTTATTTTATATTACCTAATGTAGATAACTTTAAAGATATATAAAAATATTTTTCATAATAATGAAAAAGAAATATATGTGCACACTTTTGTTTGTTTTTGTTTAATGGCATATCAATCCCTGTAGGTTATTTAATACCAAATCTATCCTTGAAGAGTAATGATACCATTTAACCGATAACTGAGAGGGTTCAATACCTTTCCCAATGGTATAAGTCCGAAAATGAACGTGATAGCGCGACTGCAGTTCGAATTCGCTTACTATCATTCCACAGTTCACCGTTTTAATCATCTCGCCACGAGGACATATCGGCCTTGGTGCACGCTTTATACAACTTTTAAAATAAAAATAACGTTTGGTTTTAATAAAATAAAATATAATAAACTTTTCCACAGTAATTTTCCTCACACTTCTACGTGATTTCATCGGATAAAAAAATTATTTGCATTTGTTTTTGCTGTTAGTAAATCTGAAAACAGTCTAATTCTAAATCAAAAGTCATTTAAAAAATATTAACGAAAAAGGAAGAGACCAAATCAATCGAAAGAAAAGGATTTTTTTAACTACAATGACAATATTCTGATAAAGTTCCTACTAAATAAATGAGAAAACCTAAGAACTAACCTTCGATTTTATTACTATTATTAATTTACAAATAAGTCAGTTAAGTTAGTAAATTGGCCGACAGTAGTCGAGAGCGAACTGAAGGCTCCTTTTTCATACGCTACTACACCGAAGTATAAGAGGGCGCTACTCCTTACCCTGGATTGCTTCACTTACCCTTGATTCGTACCTTATAAAGATAAGTGTTAAGCAAGGTGGCAGTAAGTAAGTACTTTTTTTTTAGTCCTTGGTATAACTTGACCTGAGATTGAACCCCGGTCCCCCTGAACCATTGGCGAACACTCAAACAATTATGCCAAATATTTATAAGTACTGGATAATTCGTGAATATGGTTTCTAATAGTAGCAGCTATTCATAAGTTTTGCTTTTCTTTAAAAAAATTTTTTTTTTAATTGAATTAAGGATTCTTCTCTATTTCCCTTATCTTTATTTTAAGATTTTTGATGATTTAAAATAACGCTTTGTGTAAATGTCGACGGTAGAGAAGTTGTTGTTTAGTTGCGAATTAGATTGAAAAATATCTATTTCTCCAAATTCGATGTATTGCTCTCAGCAAAAAAAAAATCTTGATATGCGGTTTTTCTAGTTATATATTTCTCGTAGCTCTTGTATTTTGAATGTAAATTATGTCGTTTGCCCACACGTGGTCGTTTGTGTGCGCGTGTTTATGCCATACTTTAGTTTATATAAGAAAACGAATGTGTCAGCTAGTGGACGTTCCAGCAAATCACATGGTAAGGTAAAATCTCGATAAATACCAGGACTTTGCCAGAGAACAAAAAGGCGTTGTAGCACGTGAAAGTGATAGTAATGCCAGTCGTAATCGGAGCACTTTGAACAATCCCAAAAATCTAGAAAAGAGACCAGATAGGCTAGGAATCTGAGAGTGAAAAAAAAAAAAAAGAAAGTTTCTAAACCACCGCATTGCTGAGATCGGCTATAATACTAAGAGAGTCAGAGCCGAGGAGACTTGCTGTCTTTCGAGCTTCAGTGAAGACCATTAGTTAATCTGAAAAACTCGGAAAAGGTTGTAGTAGTATTAATAACGTCAACAGTGAATCTATTATTGTCAATTTATCACTATCCTGTTTAGTAATGGCTTGCAACATTTCCTTGTTTAACTTATTTGACAAAATAAATGCCTATTACTTTTAGCTGTTGCTGAAGATATATATTCGTGGTTTCTCACAGAAAAATTTATACAAATAATTGATTCACTATTGAAACTATTAGATAAAACACTTGACTAGCCATTATATGGATACAATCCGCTTCAACCTTAACCTGCTAAGTCGTAAGTCATTTATGCTTCTACAACTCTTTCTTAACGCTATTACTTACGTTCTTAAAACAAAATGGCGTCTAAAATGTGATATTTCCTTTTTTTTTCTGTTTGTAGTTATTTTCTGTACTGTGTTGGTACAAGATTTTTCATCCCTTTTAGAGTATAAGGAGAAAAAAGTGCTATCTAGGAAATGTGCCACATTATAAAACAAAAAGATTACTGCAAATGGTCAGATACATCATTTGTATTTCCTAAATATTTAATTGATGTATTGCTAGCTTTAGTTCGCGAGCCAGCGTCGGTTTGTCGCGTAAGTATCCCTTATGATAGAGACACACAAGGAAAATATATATATATATATATATATATATATATATTCCTCTTTCCAAATATTTTTTTATACATACACCGTAACAAATACAAATAACCCTCTGGCAATGCCGAAATGATATATTTATGTAAATTCGTTTATCAACTTCAGAAGCTTTGAATTGAAGCAATCATGTTTAAATTCGTTCAATTTGTTAAATAATGTTTGGCACAAGATACTTTGAAAATAAATAAGAATGAAATAAACATTGGCGATTACTTCTTTGACAATGATATCCAAGTTGCAATAATTGTAGGCACCAAAATGTAAAAATACCTTAAGTTTTTAAATGTTAAATAATAAAAAGGTTTCTTCTCTTGGAAATTTCGAACTGCAAATACCGGATATTAAACATAACAGAATTTAAATAATTCACAACATAAGTAACTTTCACTGCTAAATGTGGTAGCTTTCCGGGTTAAATGACTATCTGAAATATTTGATCAAAAACCAGGTTTCCAGTTTTGATAAAAATTTAAAAAAAAAGGTAAAATACACCGTGACCTACTGTTTATATATATTTTTTTTAAATTTACAACCGTATAAATATTAATTCGTTAGCAACAAAATTATTATATATGAAAATTAGTCCCCGGAATAATCAGCGAATAAATTGTAAAGATAAAACGGTAATTCTTTTAAGATACTTTCCGTCAGGATTTCTTATTCGAAATATTCATCTCTAATAAAAATAAAAAAATAATAATGTTGATAAACAGCAGAGAAATTCATTTTTAAAACTGAATATTAAATGATTTATAGCTGGGATACATGTAGAATGGTTGAAGAGTTGTAAATTTTTCAAAATTTACATTTTTCATACAGAGATATTATTCACTTTTCTTCAAAAGAACTAAAAGATAGGGGAAAAAAAAAAAAAATAAAACGTCTATCTTAATTGATTGAATCTTACTTTATTTGAATATAAAGATGTTGAAGATTCCGATCACATTTATTACAATTTTAACAATATTTTGTAATTAAAATTATTTTGGGCTGAGTAACATAAGTCTTATCCGTCCGCACAATTATAAATCCCGAATTACCTCACGTGACGCACAGTAGTTTCACAAAATATTCAAACATCTTATGCCACATTCTTATCTCAATGTAAATCACTTAACCGTTAAGATTGAAATAGTCATCTTAATTTGAGTTAGGATTAAAATGTATTCATTTCAAGCCCATCTACGAACCAAAGCTATAACAATATTAGTTGTCATTGTTTTAGCTTAGTTATACATTTATTTTAAAGATTAAAAAAAAAAAGCTTAAAAGTTGATGGAAATATATTAACATAGCTAAACTTACATCTACATAAGCAAAAAATAAATAAATAAACGCAAAAAAAACAAAAAAAAAAACAAAAAAAACGGCTAATGAAAAGGTGTGAATTATAAACGATCATAACTGAACTAGTGAAAAAAATCTCAAATCTGTTAAATATAGAAGAGATGACTGACTTGTTTATGAGACTCAGTAACACATACAAGAAGAATATATATATATATATATATATATATATATATATATATATAATCCAAGACACGAAAATGCAGTTAAGAAACTTAACGGACGCGATGACTAAGATATTGCACGTAGATTTTTTGCACGATTTTTTTTAAAAATTACTACATACATACATATATACATACCTTTAAAGTTTTGATTAGTTTCTAAATCATTTCGTACTAAAGAGTTCTTTTCGTCGCCTTTTACAAGTCGCTTTTATGTTCCAAAATATATATTTTCTCATACACTCAAATTTCATTATAAATTACTTACATCTACCAATAAATTTACAAAAATTATCATTAGCAGTCACTCATCAAAAACGACACAAAGCAAAATTTTTATTGATAAATGAAAATTAAATAAAAATGGTATAATTTAAAGAAAACAATTTCCTGTCTAAATTTTAAATGAATGATAGTTCCGTGGGGATTTTGTATACACTGAACGTCATTTCAGAAAAAAAATAATCTAAATTTTTAATGTAACTGAAATTCTCGTTAGAATCTTATTAGTTTCATCATGGACCGATTGGAATCCAACGGATCGATTTAATAAAACCAGAACTTGTATATATATAATTGAATTTTAACATAGTTATAATATACGCCGGAATCTTATGCAATTAATGTATTTTGTACGGATTAAAGTTTTATCTCAGAGATCTGAATGAACATTGGCATTAAAGTATCAGAAATCCATACACACACATTATATATATATATATATATATATATATATATATATATATATATATATATATATATATATTCAATTTATAGCAGCAAAATACGTTTTGATAAGTTCATTCGATATCTTTAAATAAGTTTCTATTAAGTAATTCATAAGGAACGTAAGTTTTAAAGATGAAATTATAAAGTTACTCTAAAAAAGTATATCTTTTCTGAATTTCGCTTTTGTGTTATACAAAAGAAAGTTTTCTTTTATTCTGGTCAGCCACCGCCAAGCAGAATAAAGACGGGAGGAGGGAGCCCTTAGCCAACACTCCTTTGCCACGCCCTCGTAAGCCAACCCTAGATACGCAAATATATAAAGGGTATAGATTTTTTTAAATAACGGTTCTTTATGTTAACAGAATTATGTCCTGGGTGGAGGACACACACATGCATTATGTGTGTCCATATGTAATTAATTGCAACTTTAACCAGATTGAACCGCACAGTAAAATCGTAAGACAGTAAATTGATAAACACATTTAATAGCATATTTTAGCATTTAACAATTATGGACAAAGAATTAAAAATTTTAGAAGGTCTATAAAATGCATATCTGAAATTTGGCGCTTTCGACAATATAGTCAAAATTATAAACGTAATTTGAACTTTTAAAAATTTAGCATTATTGCGTTTGTGATAACATTCGTATATTATGACAAAAATCTGCAGTATTACACACACACACACACTATATATATATATCTAAAGCACGAGCAACAAGAATCGTTTTAAATAAAAAGTCACATTTTCATTGTGATCCACTCCGCAAAATTATTTCTTAAATATAGAGTAACAACCAGTAATCTTGCGAGAAACATAATTTGAAATGAATGACGTGTATTAAACTATATTACCTGTATATTGCCCAAAGTTTTCATAGTTATTTTAATTCAATGTCACAAATTAATAACAACTAAAAGCGATTTATATTCATTTTTTAAACTATAATCTGCTTAAACCCTTTTTACAAAATATTACCGAAAATCTTACGTATTTGCGTAACGTTAAGTTATTGTATTTAGTCAATTCACTAAATACTATAACTTTACGTTACTATTTATAAATGATATACAATACGTATATACTTGAATTTCAAAAGACAGAATTATAAATTACATAGTTAAAAATAAATGAATAAATAAATGAAAATAAGAAAGAAACAACAACAAATAATCTTAGGAGAAAATCAGTACAGGCCTTAATACTTGTATGAATGAATTTTAACAGTTAAATATAATCTATTTTCCTGTATATGATTGATGTAAACGCACGCTTGTTTTTACAATATAACTTCAGGGCCTCGCGTAAACTTGATATATATATATATATATATATATATATATATATATATATATATATATATATGTATGTATGTGTATATAAAAACAATATACATTTCGTTGTATTATTAACTAGAAAAAAGTAAAAATGCTTTACAAAAATGTCGAATTTTATTTGTTTTTCCTCAATGAATTCAATAGAAAGAAAACTGAAAATATTCTTATATATGTAAAAAAATTTCAAAAAATATTGAGCACATTAAAAAGAATAGATTTAATTTATTTTTGTAAAAATAACATGACTTTCCATAGACTAAATTTACATATACACACAAATTTATGTGCATACGAATGAATAGAAATATCTACTTAAAGAATAATGCTTTCTTGAATAGCATGTAAGCACCGAACTTTCGAGATTTACACAAGCCACTATTTTACGAGGCATAATTATGTTCTATAGTTTTAATGTATATAGAATATACAGTTCAAATAAAACATACGGTTAAAATAACAGAATTTCAACCTGTTGAACTCACAAGAGTTAAAGCATAACTATGTACATGGGTATCTATATAAAAAACTGATTTTGTTCGTCTGTCCATAACTTCTGTTAGGGAAGAGAATTTTCTGTATGCATTATGCCTTGGATTATGTACAAATGGAAAATATATTGCAAGAAATTTGAATTAGACAATTATAAATTTTTTTTCCCCTAATTTGGTATCTACTTAAATTTCCTACTCATTTTCAAAATGACTATTTTCATAGTTTATAATTTTCAAAATGTTTGTGAAAGGTTATACTCGTACCTTAAACAGAAGTACTGTAGGGCAGCTCATTGATCTTTGAGAACTGATACTTCCGCTTAAGACCAGTGTGTTGTAAGTAAAGTAAAAAGTAAAGCTGGCGAACTCAGTCGAGGGTGACCCTAAGGCTCTCTTTTCAATAGCTACTACACCGAAGTGTAGGGAAGGGCACAACTCCTTTCCCAGGATTGCTCCACTTTACCCTTCATCCTTACCTTATAATACTGAGTGTTGAGCAAAGCAGCATCAAGTACCATTTTTTTAATTCTTTGGTATGACTCGAGCTGGGATTGAACCCCGGTCTCCCGGACCATTGGCGAACACTCTAGTACTGATCCATAAAGTCATATTGACTAAGCTATGAAGACGGTATATGTAAATAAGTATGAAAATGAATAACTCTTAATACTCATAAATTAAGGGATATTTTTAACTAATGGTTGGGAATCTGACGTGAATTATTCTGTCATTAAAATTGCGTGTGTGCACAAACTATGTGAAATGAAAACTACATCATTAAAGAACTTCTTTTCATCTTAAAATTCCAGAAGTACAAAAATAGATGGCGATGTAGGTAGCAAAAGAAATTTCCTCAGAATGCTAAGTTATTTATATAGATTGAGAACTTAGCAAACGAGCAAGTCCTATCACATAAATATTTCTGAATAACATTATGAGCTTTCAAGATTAATCGCCATTTTGTTTAGCGGTATGCACATGAAGTTGTCACTTGTGGAAGCGGAGTTAGCCGCTAATTGGATAAATATTTGACCATACAAGTCAGAAGACGCAAAAACTCGATTACTGGTAGTTGCGAATAAGATTATGTGAATAATATAAAGAAAAAAAAAACAAAACAAAAAAACAAAACGTTTCTTTGAATTATTTACAAGCATATTCACAATATCTAAGCAATATTTATATGATTATTGTGCAAAAGCATAAGATTTATCCTGGCGTGCATAAAAAAGTACAAGGTTATCGTTCTTTGTGGAAAACCGCACTTCATAAAAGATTTAAAGGAATTTTGCATTTGAAAACAATTCATATATGTGATAAACTTTGATAATATAAGTTTCAGAAAAAAAGTTCTTTACTAAATGCCTCAAGACAATTTTTGCTCATATTTAATAACTAAAAACCAGTTAGTACGTAAAGTTTGCATTGTAACATTCTAAATAAGTGTATCAATTATAATCTTAAGTATCTCCTGCTATACTAATATTTTAATAGACTTTCAGAGAACTATTGTGTCATTAGGAAAAGAGGTAAAAATTGAATATCTACCAAAACAAATGTATATCATATTCCCGTGTTATATATACTGGACGGTTAATACTAATGTACATTCTTCGATTTTATATGACACTTAATCATGCTCACATGCTTTTAAAATCGAAGAAAAAGTTTATGTTCAATAAAACTATTGAAATCCTTTTAATATATTTAAAACTTCAACATTGCATACTAAACTCCAAAGAAAAAAGTCTTAATGGATATTAAAGTTTATCCATTAATTGCAGTTTCTGTTCATAGAGATTAAATAGTTGCCTTAATTTAATTTTGCGTGAGTAGCTAAGATCTGTTCCAATCTATTGTAGTTCAGGCACTTGTTCAGAGACCCATATTAGGGGATTAATTCTTCATAATTGTTCGACAGTTACACGCTAATCAAGCGAACCTTATGGCGCCAATGATCCAGTTCCACATTCAGCTGATCACGATCACACACACATATATATATATATATATATATATATATATATATATATATATATATATACATACACACACACACAGTACGAAGTATTGTGCTTGTGTAACTAGATCGACCTATCCACAATTGTATATACTTGATTATTGTTCACCCGGATGTAGTCAACTATCTACATTTGGTACCAGCTCTTCTGTACATGTATACTTTAATGTGTATTGAGAGAAAATCTGAACATGTTAAATGGGCCAACAAGTAAATTCATCAGCCATGATTTTATCAAAGCTTCAACGTACTTTAATGAAAGAACAGTACCGTCAACAGGCAACATCGGGATACAATTGATAGCGAACTATCAATTCAAATCATCATGCATTGTACATACCCCAACAACCACCATCATTAATTTTGTTTGAGCTAAAAATAACTATTTCCGTTTTAATATTAAAAAAAAAAAAAAAATAAAAAAAATCAGGATTATTTTAGGCAGCTCGAAAACTGTTCTTGTTGATCATTAACACCAAGATAGCTGCAATTTTAAAGCATTTACAGTGATATAACTTAAAATATGGCATCGACTTTTTGCTTTTGATATTGGCCCAGCGATTAGAGTGTTCGCCAATGGCCCGGGAGACCTGGGTTCAATCCCATGTCGAGTCATACCAAAGACTTTAAAAATGGAACTTGATACCACCTTGCCTAACACTCAGCATTATAAGGTACGGTTCAAGGGTAAAGTGGAGCAATCCTGGGAAGGGAGTAGCGCCCTCCCCTACACCTTGGTGTAGTAGCTAACGAAAAGGGAGCCTTCGGGTCACCCTCGACTATGGTCGCTAACTTTACTTTACTTACCGTAGGCAGACAATTAGATTTTGATATTTTCAGTTATTCCCAAAAATCATTCTCTTCCATTTAATGTATGGATTTGAAAGTGTGCATGTGGCTTAAGTCTTAATTCTTACAAACTAAAATTAAAACACTTGGTAAGCATTTCGTTTACAAACCATTTTCATGCGTTCTTTTTCCTTTTAAAAATCAAAAAGCAACTTATGAATACTATTTGAAAATCTAGACAAACACGTTTAAAATGATTTGATATATAAATAATGAAGGAGAAAGACAGCCATCTATCTAAGCTTCTGGATAAAATAAAATCAAACTTAAAGAGAGTATGGTAACGAAATAGGTTTTAGAGAAGACATGACTGACACGCGTTAACAAATGTATACAAAACATGACAAAAACTGAAAATATTGAGATATCTTCCAGCACAGAGTAACGTTTACTTTTTTTTCTCCTTAGAGTTTCTTTATTTTATTTTTGTTATATATTTTCATCATTCACTTGTAGAACAACATTCGATTTATACTCGTGTTTGTCTCGCATTGTCATGTTTAGTTACTTTTTTTTTTTTTTTGACCAGAAACAAAATAAGTACATAAAAATTATTTATTGTGAAAAAATAAATAAATAAAAGGAGAGAGAGAGAGAGAATTTCATTGTCTCTTTAGTTTTTTTAAGTTTACTTCAGTTTCTCTTTTCGTGGTTAGTTATTGATTCAATATATCAGTTATTCTTTCATTTTTAAGATTCTTGTAAGATGTTTCTGCAAAATTATGCTATAACCCTGCTTTGAATTATGAATTTACACTAAGAAAAAATTTACAAAAACAAAAAACAAATTTTTCTCAAAAATTCATGAGTAATAGTTACGCCTAGGCAGCAAGTTTTTTTTTAAAGAAAAAAAACTTAGTATTTTACAAAATACGACTGTTTGAAAAGATAGTCACAGGACCACTGACTTGTAAGTTACATTGAAATTACATTGTAGGGTTATGACCTCGAGAACTCGTGACCTTTCCAGACTTATTTCGATTATACTTCCTATTCATCATTCAAAGAGATCAAAATTTGGCGCTAATAAAACACAGATTGATTTTTATTTGATTTTTCTGCCAGCAGTAACGCACGTTTTATTTCAATTTTTTATGACAACTATAAGTAGATTTTATAAGCACAAAAGTATGAAAAGAGTGTGTGTGTGTATATAACATGTCATAACGAGATCATTTTAATGAAAATTGAAACGTAACATAAAAGATAGAACAATTTCAATAATAATTTTCTACAGAATGAAACCATTTTGGAGGTCTACATTCGTTCTAAGCAAATTTTAATCATAAATTTGCTATAAATTGGAGATAATTGATATAAAAATTAATCACTTCCCCAGGGAAACACTAGTATCATAATAGGTCTACTAGTTTATAATAATTTCTGTTTTGAGATATTTTCTGTACAGATATTGTTAAATGATATTGGTTATTTAATACCAAATACTTTAATATATGATTTCTAAACACGTTTTATAGATAAAATATTTTAAAGAGTGAGCTCATTTTTGCTCAGTTAAATTGTTTCACCTCTAATCGGAATAATTCTATTAACAGTTAATTATTTGTTTGCACTCGGTTAAATGTTTTCAAGTATTGCCATGTATCACTGACAATTCAATTAACATCAGTCCTTTATTTACACAATTGAATGATCAAACAGTTCTATTTCAAACGATTCAGTTTAGCATGTCAAAGTTTAATGGTTCCAAGTATTGCTATGAATCAATAATAATCCAATTAAACATCAGTCATTTGTTTACACAAGTTAAATGATATAATCATTCTATTTCAAGCAATTCACTTTAGCATAAGTATACAGGACTGTTTGAAATTTTAACTATTTGACCCATAGAAAGGACCCTTTCAGATGCTGCCACAGAGGTCTAGAGTGGACCTGGAAGTGATGGTAATGAAAGGGTACTCTGCATTCTCCAAAGCTCCAATATTACAGGAGCCTCGCAATCAGATTGTTTAGTATCATATGTAGGACACTTGTTAGGGGGGAGTCTTACCCCTCTGCAGAGATGCAGTCAGTGTATTCTACAGTCCCAGCCGACTGGGCTAGTAAGATGATAGGGTACAAGTAAATTTTGAAGGATAACCAAGAACTGGTTTCCAGGATTTAGTATAGGAAATAGAAAACTTTCATTTTCTTTATAGTAGTCTGGAAGAATCCTATAACAATAAAAAGTTGGCGACCGTTGTCGAGGGCGACCAGAAGGCTCCCTTTTCAGTAGCTACTACACCAAGGTGTAGAGGAGGGCGCTACTCCTTCCCTGGATTGCTCCACTTTACCCTCGACACCTACCTTATATTGCTGAGTGTTAAGCAAAGAGGTATCAAGTACTATTTTTAAAGTCTTTGGTACCCAGGCCATTGGCGAATACTACCCACTTGGCCAATAACAATAGGGGACCAGAAAGAAAATTATTTCAAACTAATTATATAAAAAAAGCCAAACTATTAAAAAAATGTGAAAGATGTTTTTTTAAATAAGTTTCCCCACTCGAAGGTAGTAACTCTTGCGGAATTTCACCTGCTGAGATACATTCTTCAATAGAATTCGTGTCATGCTAGCTCGGGACCCAAGAACGGCTGGTAGAGACTTCAAGGAATGAAAACTGGTCAAATACAAGTCTCTTTCAGATATGTTTGTTGTAATGAAACTACCGTAGTTATCAATCCAAGCACTACACCCCACGTAAAAATTGGTTTAAAAGATTTCTCACTCATATACGAGCATTGCAAGGTAAAATAACGGATGCAAAACCCTCAGCTGGTCGTTGTACTCCATGGAAATTAATGATTTATGAAAAAGAAAAAATTGAGAACCAAAATCCTCGTTTAATTTTAAATTGTGACCAGCGTCATTGGTTTCAAATATGATTTGATATTTAACAAAATTTACTGAATAAGACTAAATTATTCAATATACACGCACACACTTTTTGGGATAAATCCAATTTGAAATTATAATTTTGAGCCCGAAGTGTTATGAAGATCAATACAATGAAATACTGTTCTGAATTCCCATGAGGTTTTACTTGTAACTATAAAATACATTATCATCAGGCTATTTCATATGTTCTGTAAGGGATATAATATAATTGACGTCGAATTTACTGATTAAAAAAAAGAGAATAAAATAAGCTCTGAATCATTGAGAAACATGTCATTGAACCTTATTCGATTATAACCATTGAATAGATAATAAATTTACCATCCTTAATTTTGAATATTATTAAACTCAAAAAGACCAAAAGCTAATAGTCTTTGCTTCGTTATTTTTCTGTGTTTTAAAATTTTTAAAGGAACTTTCCACTGTAAAATTTTTAAAAAGCCCTTTTTTCACTGTTAAATTATTGTCCTTCATTTTCGTTAGTGAGATTTTCTTTTTATTCTAGAAATTCACATCAAAATGCAATATAGTGATAATCAAATTGTACCGAACAAAATATTCCGTGACTAAAATAAAGAATGGTATTCATTGCAAGCTTTTCAAGGATGAAACTAGGCTTGTTCGATGTCTGTCAGTCTTTTCAGAAAAGTTTATTTTTGCTCGTTAAAAAGAAAAGAGGGGGAGTATTATTTTCCCCTGTTATACTGAACATTCACAGCACCATGTTCAGGCAGGTTTTCTAAAAAAGATGTCGATCAGGATGGAAGAAAATGAGGGTGTGATGAGACAGAATGGAACAGTTGAAAAACGGAGAATCCAAGTTTCCGAAAAATATGAGTAAAAAGGCTTACAAAGCAGTGGAGGGGGGAGTACAGGAAAGAAAAATGAGTGACTAAAAAAAAAAAAAAAAAGGAAAAGGAATAGGTGGACGTCGAAAGACAAAATTGGCTGAAGAGTGGATTTTGGTGGGGAGAGACAAAGATAAGAGGTAAGGTGGGGGTGCAGAGAATTTTCCGAGAGGAATAAAATGTGCGACAGCAAAGAACACTCGTTCTATAACCCCTTTATCTAGTTTCTATAGTAACGCTCTGCTTTACATTGGCGAAGTTGTTTTTGTTCGGATGGACACAAGAGGGAAGAAAAAACAAAAAGAAAAGAGACATTGATATTTCTTATGAATTTCTTTGTTTTTGTAATTTTTCACTTTTGACTTTTTTTGCGGTTTGGAGGAGATGTTTTTCATGAGAAAGATAAAAATGCCAAATAATCTAGCCACCAAATGTATTAAAAGAAACAATGTCAAGGAGTGCTTTAAAAATTGTATAAGGATAAAATGAAAAAATAAATAAATAAACGTTTCCCTCTGCGTTTTGTGAGAAAAATTCTCCATGATTTTTCATAATTTACATTGAATTTAAAGCCATTAACGAAATTGAATGATTTAATGTTTCGCCTTCCGTGTTAAAACATCCGTTTTAGCAAAGAGAAAGTCACCTCAACCAGAATTCTAAGTTCCCAGGTCTTCTCATACAAATAATCAGTCTTAACCCTCCATAATTCGGACATTTCTTTTAGTAAGTTCTTCAATAACAATGAGAGAGAGAGAGAGAGAGAGAGAGAACAATTTCCAGCATATTGCTGACTTTTGTCCTACAGTTGTGTTTTAATAGGGAGAGGTAAAGATAATTGAAAGCCCAGCTTTGGAAAAAAAAATTCTTAAAATAAACAAGTGACATCTCCCTATTTTATCTTTCCTCTCTTTTTCTCCGTGTGTCTATTTCACTTCCATGTTCTCTATATAACTCGCCCACTCAAGACGCTGGCTCCTGCCCAACACTCCCCAGTCACCTGATAGATGCGCACGCACGTGTCTTTTGAGATGTGGGGGAAAAAACGCATCCGTCAGTAATGTTACAATCGAGTTATAATTAATCGACCCCCTTCAGACACCGTCCGTTCTGTATAAACAAATTGATTGACTTTTACTGGTGAAGTTGGGAGTCGGGATCAAGGATTGGGACTGAAGACGTAACAACTTGATTGCGGTACAATAAGGTTTTAAAGATTGAAGAACGCTTGGGGGGGGGAGAAAACAAAGAAATAAAGAGCCAACAAATAAAAATAATCTGCTGGCAGTCACAGGAAATACCTTATATAAAAAGGTGTTCTGATCACTTCTACTCTTTTATTGTTGGTTACTCACAGTTAAGGCCCTTTGCTCTTGTTTGAGATCAAGATTTTCTGTGGTATTATAACAAGACTTTTCAAACCAGATCCGGAAGTGGAAATTATTATTTCTATATCATTCAAACATGATATAAATACTTTCCAAGTAGCGGTCGTGTCGATACTGCTATATGGATTCACTACATGGACGCTAACTAAACGTATGGAGAAAAAGCTTGACGGCAATTACACAAGAATTGCTGCGAGCAATATTGAACAAGTCCTGGAGGCAGCACTCACAAAGCAGCAGCTGTACGGCCACCTACCATCCATCACAAAAACTATTCAAGTTAGACGAACCAGACATGCGGGAAAACTCCTGGACAAGTAGGGACGAACCCCTTTACATGGATGAGCAAAAGCCGGACGACCAGCTAAACTAGCCTAGAAGACCTCCCGGGAACGACGGACGATAGACGGGAGGATGAGAGGGAGACAAGGAGATCCGTGCTGGCGGCACGACACGATGACATAGCTGATAATCATGAATTCACATAGAACGAGAAAATATATTTGGTTCTCTAGGGAGGCATAACTGTTTATGAATATATGCAAATTGTCTCATATTTTAACATCACCTGACTTGGTTATTCAAACTAATAAAAGAATCCATTTGTATGAATCAAGAGTCAAAGGCCGTACAAAAATAGAACGAAAGTTCGATCTAAAATCAAACAAAACTAATCAATAGATACTTTTATCTAACCGGCAAATATTTTCAAGACTTGAATAAATTCTTAATTGGAAACCAGACATTCACAGAGCAATTAATGTAAACCTACAAGAATACACATCTTTTACAGTCTCGTAAACTTCGTTACCAAATATTTTATGTATATCAAGAATACGTTTCTGTCCAGCCAGGTCAATAGGCGGCCAAGTGAACAGCGAGTAGTCTTGATCAGGCCTTTCACAGAAGCTGTTTTGATCTGAATAAAGCAAATGTGGAGAGTATTTAACCCATTCTGTCTACAGGCTACATTTTTTATCTGTCCCATACAAGGTTAAAATTTTCAGTGATTTAGTCAAAGTATTATTTTAAAGAAGCAATTAAAGGGCTTTATATGTTATCATCTACCATGCACGACCAATTGCTTGGTATCTTTAAAGATATCTGTCAAATTCTATGAAAGAATTTACCTTTTTTTTTTTCAAAAAATTTAAAAGAAACTTTTTAAATCTTTAACTCACAATGTCTGATCTCGATATGAAGTAATATTTCTATATAAAAGATATAAGAACGTGTTAGGGATTAGGTTTTTTTTCCTCCCGTTTTATATCAAAACATCCATTGTTCGAGCAACACTTTTTCACCATCTTAAAATTCAGATTTGTTTGTTTGTTATTTATTGGCATCTCAACCTTCTCAGGTTATTTAATGCCAAATCCATCATTTTAGAAGGACAGTAGTGGTACTATTTATCCCATAGATAGGAGGATTAGGGGGTTCATGCCTTTCCTAGGTGTATTTGTCCGAAAGTGAACGTAATAGCGCGAGTGGAGTTCGAACTCGCGTACAAAATTCCTGATGAAGGTTTACAAAAATCAAAACGTTTTAACGTTGAATTTACATTGAAATAAATCCATTACTTTTGGATTGTTTTGTTTTTCTATTTTCTTCCAAGTTGGTTTTTCAGATTTACGACTTTTTGCCAAGAGCGTTAGCTTGTTAATATTTCTTTGAGTGTTGCATCTATGCCTTTGCAAACTAGAAAATATACAAGTGAAACGTTATTTCGAAGAAAAACAATTTACCACTGAAAAAATAAATCCGAAAAAAAAAAAAAAAAAAAAAAAAAAAAAAAAAAAAAAAAAAAAAAAAAAACAATTGTATGAATATGTAATTATTTCAAGGTGGGTGTCCTCGTGGTGTAATGGTTAAAACGCTGGACTGTGGAATCGTAGTACGCAAGTTCGAACTCCAGTCGCGCTATGACGCTCACTTTCGGTCAAATACTCTCGGGAAAGGTATGAAGCCCCTACCCCCCCAGCTATAGGTTAAATAATATCACTGCTGTTCTTCTCGAAGGATGGATTTGGCATTAAATAACCCACAAAGGTTGATATGCCATTTAACGAAGAAACCAAACCTAATTAATTTGTAATATATTTGATTTCAACGAGTACAAATACTGCACACTAATCCCAGTTAGGACACTCATATTAATGAATATTAACGAATTAATGCAGAGGTCACCGCCATCTTGTACGAAACTGCATCATATCGAAATGTTTTATTGCTTGCAATTAAAGCAAGCCATTCGCATAATTTTTAAGTCTTAATTATTGTATATAAAAGATTTGCGCATATAAATATTTTCTATAGATTATCGCTTGAACTTATCAAATTTTCGATAACCATAAGGTTTAAATATATTAAAGTTAATAAATCATAAGAGTTAAGCCTACTGTATATTTTACTTTTTCTTTTTTTTGGAGGGGGTGATTAATTGCGACATTTTAAAATATTCCCCGCCTATTTTCTCTGCGTTGCTTATGTTCTTTTTGTGAAGTGGTATACAAAAAAAATTAAATAAACGCCCATCTTGGCCATTTTGGTTTTGCTACTTTCAAAGCACGAAACGAAAAGTAGATGAAAAGAAGCCCAATTGTATTCAATATGGGTGGCACACATGGAGAATTAAATTATCTACAGCATATAAATTTCTAGCCTTTATAAAAGAACTCAGTAATGATAATGGATAAATAACGAGAAACTTATTAAGAAACTTCATTAACCGAAGCTTTCGGGACAATTGGTGTCGAAGTTGAAGGGATTTCTATAATCTTAGGGGGTGACCGAACCGCGGAGCTTTTTTTTTGTGTGTTATCTATATGTAGGATATAGGTAATTTTTTTTTTAGTTTTTTTTTTTCTCTCCCTCTTTTGGCCTCACCGGAGGGGGTTTTGCTTTGTTGTTGCGAGCGTTGTATAAAGAAAGGAATGCCTATTTAAATCCCACTCATGTATAATTTAAAGAGGGCAAGATCAAGTTTGGCTACGTAAGTATGAGAGCTTGGTGTTTGTTTATATATATATATATATATATATATATATATAGCGAGATGCGTATGTTAATAACAGAGTTAGACATTTAAGCAATGTTGTTGGTATCTGACTCAGAACGAAGATTAAAAGGGGTCCAAATCAGTGAAGTAGATTTATACTAGCTTATCAGCGGTAACGTATGGAAATAGCTTCTTATGAAAAGGCCTCTAATCTAATAGTTTAAATTTTGATATTTAAATCGAAGGTTTGTTTCCAAACCAAGAAAACTGAATAATCTTGTACAACAAGTCTTCCTGGTTATGCAAAAAAGATTACTTAACTGATTTTAATATTAATACTGAATGAACTTATATATCCTTTAATATTTATAGCAATATTAGTGCAAAAGACATAAGATCTTTACAAAGCCAAGACTCCGTCATGACAACTACCACAACTTAGCCAGACACAAATTGTAATACATGTAATGAAAAGTATTCAAATAATGTAATTGAAGGTGTTTACTCAATTCTTCCGCACGAGCAGGATATGACTCAAGGTCAATTCTTTTTTATACAAAGTTTAACCTTTGAATCCAGAGTTTTCCTTTTCTTAAATCAGTTGCCATACCAAAGCTAAAGAGTCCAGACTGCCCGACTATTTTACCTATAGCTGGATTCATAGCTTTCCTAATGATATTATCGCTCTGTGAAATGTAAACAGCCTCACCCAGGATTTTGAACTCTATTCGGCATGTTAGAAATTAGCAATATCCATTGTAAGTGATATCGTGTTGACACAATATCACAACACAAGCGCCTACATTATATATATATATATATATGACAATGAAAAATGTCTCATGCACAAGTCTCATTTAAATAAAAAGAACTTGTCCAGTTTTTTGCAAACTGCTTTGCAAGAATTGTGACCTTGAAATTAAAATTTACTTCCAAATGAGTTACTAGTTAAAATTCAAAGTTAACCCTTGAGCAACGAAGTGAATATTGTAATGTTGTTGTTTTGTTGGGGTTTTTGTTTTGTTTGGAGAGGGTTACCAAGCAAAATCTATAATTTTCTTTGGAGTAAAGTTTATATATAGCAAATGAAATATTTTCACATCTTTTACAAAATGAAACTTTGGATTCCTATGCGAAAAGAGTTATTTTCTGGGTTGAAATAAAAAGTACAACTTTATGTAAAAAGTGATCGAGTTATGGAATCAACTACTCGATGTCTTAAGGCGTTTATCAATCGGCAGGAATGACCGTTTAAAGCGTGATAGCATATGCAGACCCTATGGGGAACATATTTCACTATATACATAAATAATTGCGCCTAGAAATAGATGTATGTACATTTAAGTGAATTTATGTATTTGCACATCTTCAAAAGTAATGCTTGTATTCAAGTATATATATATATATATATATATATATATATATATATATATATATATATATATATATATATATATATATTTATATATTTATTTGTGTGCGTGTAAAGCTAGAGAAAACGAGACTGTAGGTGGATAAGAAATAGAAAAAGAGTGAGTGTTTCTAAGTCTAATAGTTTGTCACTCCAGCGGTTAATGTGTATGTAGGGTTGATTTAACGGATGGGTCAGAGTTTTCACATGCTTGCTAACTACTCAAACTAATTATTGTCCTTTTACGAATTTAGTTTGCCATGGGCCACATTACAGAACACGAGCGTACACAACCCAGTTTGAATTTTAATTATTTACACTACCTTTTTCTTTTATTTCCTTCAATTCCCGAAGGAAAAAGAAAGGTTTGTCCCGTTTCTTTAGATTTTATTCCCGCCTTTTAATTTCTTTGGCTCAACCGCCTAAAACTTTTCGCACTGCCATCCGCCATTTTTTTCTGCCTCATCTTTAAGTAATCATGGAAGATACATAAATATCTATTTTAAACAAATTTTGTTAAGATGTTTATATATTTTCCCAAGGAGTTGTTTTAAAAAGTAAACTATATGCAAATAATAATTTATAAGTTTAGCTTTTTAAATATCTGAGACCCTTTTGTATATATCTAAGAGTCAAATTTGATTCCTCGTACTAAAGACTTTTCTGAATGTTTTCACTAAAGGGGTTTGGGTAATTTCAAGAGATAGATATAAATTTTCAAATCCACAATGGTTTTCAAGACACCAATTTTGAATTGTATTATGATACTTTGTAATATATTTTAACAAAACAGTTTAAATTCTTATAAAGTGTTGGGGGATCTTCACCTACCCATAAAAGATTTGAAGTGTTTTTGTTTTGTTTTTAAGAAAGCTATGTTTTCCTATCAGTGTATTTTTGCTAAAATAGTATTACTTACAAAGTATCAAGTGTATTTCATAGAAATGCTTTCAGTTGAGGAGTCATTTTTTTATTGAATAGTCTACAGGAGATTTATGCATGGTATTTTTGAAAGACAACTACAGGTTTGGTTATATAACATATCAACCCTTGTCAGTCATTTAATAGCAAACTCTCTCTCTCACACACATATATAACAAGGTAATCCAAGTCGAAGGAGAGATTTATTGAGGAGCAAAGTCGACACTATAGCGTTTCGGTTCTAATGAATCATCAGGACTCTGAGGGATGATATTAGTGATGTTAAATCAACGATGGATGTGTGAAAAGCGTAAAATATAAAGACCTAGGGAAAATTTGTATGACAAGAAAAAGTTGGCCGTTTGATTATTGAATCAATGTTTTAAATTACGTCATTTGACTGGTTAGAAATATTGTGTAGAATTTATGTTCCGTTTGTTTATCGAGAAAGATTTCGAATCATTCCTCAAGATATAGACGTATGTAATTCAGGAAAATATATAGGGATGGATGAAGAACGCTGGATATGTTGGTATGTGTGTGTGTGTGTGTGTGTGATTTAATACATTTTGTTGATAATGTTTTTAAATGAACCTGAACTCATTATTTTTCTCAGTTAAATGGTTTCAATTATTTTTATCAAATAAGAATAATTCTATTTACTATTAATCATTTGTTTGCACAGTTAAATGTTTTCAAGTATTTCTATTTAACTCTAACAATTCAATAAGTTGTGATAAAGCAATTCTATTTCAAATAATTCATTTTTGCAAAAGTACAGTGTTTTTTTCCAACACAGTTAAATGTAGAAACTGTTCTATTTAAACAATTCCGTTTAGCATAAGTACAGCTTAAAATGTCAAATGGTTGTTTTTGACGCATGGGTAGGACCCTAGCAGGTGGTACCACTCCGAACCTGAGTAGACCCAGGAGTGATGGTGATGAAGGGATACTCTGCATTCCCCCAAAGCTCCAGCATTACTGTACAAATACATTTGACGATTGAGCGTGAATTTGATATACGAGTACTATAAGATATCTTCATTATCCTTGTTTGGATTCAAGTAGATGAGTACTTTATTCAAGAACTTTATCTGTGCAATTGCCAAATAAATTGTCGTGATTGTTTTTTTATTTTTTTTCTTAAAATGCTGCGTCAACGAGTGACAAACTTAGAGACAAACGCTCTGCACAATTCAGCTCAAGTGTATTATACACGCTCTTATTCTTCATTGGTTCATGTGTATTGTCCCTGGCAGAAACATTTTAAACGAAAATAGTTGGTAATAATTGGAATAAAAACAAAATACGGATAATACGTACCAACAGAACATATCAATAGGTGATAATGTTAATGACATAATATAAAATTTAGTTACAATATATTATAATTTTTATTTAAAAAGAAATAAACGGCTTAATTGTAGAAATCTGCAGAGTTATCTGTCCTTGACAATTTTGCCGTCTCTCACTCGCCATCTTCCCTTCTACAAAGGGGAAAAAATGACCAACAGCCGACCGATATTTATTTTTCGATGCCATTCCGTTAGAGTAAGGATTCCTAAGATTTGGGAATTACGATTGTTAACCAATATTTCCTATTAATATTTTATTTATATTTCAATCACTGACATAAAATTGATTTGAATTTTGAATATTTTTACTTAATCCCACTAGTCTAATGTATTGAACAGCTCTTGCGACGACACTGGTGACAAAGTGAATCGTCCTCTTGTCTTTGTCCACATAACTGATTTTGGCTAAGAATACTTGCTACTGATCTTTGATATAACCTTAACCAAGTTTGTGTCCAGATCCAGCCACTGATTAATTGTCTTGTATGATAAACGAACACCACTAATCTACCAAGGATAACTTTGTCCATCTACAGTGAATGGATCACCAGACTCCTTTACCAACTACTGAAACTCAATTTTATTTGCGATTTGTACAAATAGGTTTTTCTAAGATTATTTTAGTTTATTTGATGTTGTACGAATTTACCAAGCTCGTCTTCCACGAATAAGATGCGACACAATGATAATTCCTAAGTGGAGTGCAGCTAGTTTTCCTTCTCCTAGACTGGTAGCCATACTAAGGCTAAGAGCCCACTCTGTCCTATTATTTACTTATAGTTATTGTGATAAAAGAATGTGTGCAGGAGAAATATACGTGATATTACATTGCAGAGTTATTGGTTGATTTGTAGGGAGAAAAAAGACAAGAATATCTAATTTGCTACCTTTTCTTATATTATCCCTCCTAACCAACTTTTTCTGCGGTGAAAAGGATTCAATTAAGGTGTATTTATAGTCCGGTTATGTGTGTCCATGTATTCTGCTTTAGGGAAGTTAGATTTTTTAGTGGGTGGGGAAGCCTACCTGCCCGTTTTACTCAACGCAATAGAAGAGAAGTGTCAACATTTCGGGTTAAAAAAATAAAAAAGCAGAACAAAAAATTTGTTTGACAATAGAAAAAAGAAAAAAGTTTCTAATGAAAAAATTCCGAAGTTTTTGTTATTTTATCCCAACACTATAGTTGTTTATTACTTCAGGGAATAAATTATTTTCTTTCTTTTCTAATAAGAGACAGGCGGGAAAACATTAAAAAGAAAAAAAAATATCACAAATAATGATGGAACTTACGTTTACTAATGGTTTCCGTATATATATAAGAGAATTTCACTGGAAGACTAAAATTAGGTAAAATGTTCTGGTACAAGTTTCAAGTTTCTAAAAATTCTTGTAAATTCACATTGAAATATTTTGAATCAAACCACAATATCTAAATATTTGTGAAATCCGTCTGATGTCCACATTGTATAAATACCTACATATGTAATTCTAGTGGAACTGTCTTAACAGAAAAGAAAATAATGCCCAGGTTTCTTGTATACTATTCACATAATACTAAGTTTACTTAGATGACGTTAGATGTATATTTTATTCCTTAAATATTTCTATTTCTTAAAAAAAAAAAAAAAAAAAAAAAAAAAAAAATGTATCGTTTTTTCTACCATTCAATTTCTGTAATTAAAAAATGAATTTATTTTTTATATTATTTAATTATTATATTTCAGATAACAAAACTTTGTTTATTAAGCTTTGCTTATTTTGGAACAGTGGCTATTCACAATACCTGCTGTTCCGTAAGGGTCACTCAGCAGTTAACTTCAGTGACCCGAGAAACGGGGCTTTCAACAAGTCCTAACCATTTGTCATGATATTCATTGACTGAGTTTTTCCTGAATTTTGTAAGAAAATATAGGGCGTTATCTACAATGATTTTAAAATTTCTATTATATTTTTTATTGGGTAGAACTCGGTGTATATTATCAGTTAGGGAAAAGATGTGGCAGTTATTTGGTGACCCATTTATGTGGCTTTGTGCCACATCTAAGAAAAAAAAGTTTAGTAAGTTACTACTTGTCTTTCATATATTTGTTCATCTCAAAGCCAGAAGTATGGAGTGTGCAAAGTGTGAATCAAACTCAATAAAAATGGCTTCCTTACCTAACTTGTTAGCCAGTTTTTTTTCTTTGTCTAACTTGTTAACCAATGCAGCACAAAATGCGTCCCATTCTCACATTACCTGCTGTCAGAAATTCGCCCACTTTTTTGCAATAGTAATGAGTGTTTATTTCAGCTGAAAAGCGATTAGATGATATAGGCTACCTAATCTGCTACCCGGGGTCTCAGGCCCATAACAAAGAATAATGTCACTAAAAAGAAACGCTCACTCTTTGCGGTCAGTGTGGTGAACTAATGCCACAATGAAATTGTTAGATAAAATGCAGATATTTAGATTGTAATTGATAGATTACTTAATGCATACACGCACCTACTTATATAGTTTTACGCACCTGTAATCTGGTGGGAATTTACAAATATTTTTTCACAGAAACAAATATTTGTATGCGCGTACAAACACTCATGTCCTGATTAAGTCATTCAATTAATCCTGCGTGTGATTGGTGGGATATTTGGTAGAGACTGGGAAAATCCAAATACATATTTTGTAATTTACGAAAAGATCATTACTAAACCAAGTATTAAGTAAATATTTGCTCTCTTGTATATGAAAAGCTGACGGTTGACACTAAAATTAATCTAAACCATCGAATGAGTACTTTTAAAAGTTTCTGCACATTCGTTCATAGCATAAAAAAAATATAATCCTCTGAAGATATAAGTAAAGTAAAGTTGTCTCCCTTATTCGAGGGCGACCAGAAGGCTCTCTTTTCAATAGCTACTACACTGAGGTGTAGGGGAGGCCACTACTCCTTTCCCTGGATTGCTCCACTTTACCCTCGATACGTACCTTATATTGCTGTGTTAAGTAAGGAGGTATCAAGTACCATTTTTAAAAGTATTTGGTATGACGCGACCTGGGATTGAAACCAGGTCTCCCGGATCATTGGCGAACACTCTACCCATTAACCAGGATGTTACAAACAAACAAAGTTACATTGTGCTTCGATTTCAAAACTGATGTAACGATAACCGATGTAAGCATAGATATGAAAACTGGGATTAATTGATCAGTTAAATGGGCCAAAGTTTCTTGTCTTATTTGAACTAACCAAACTTTTTTCCGTTGCTGAATGAAGAAAATATACCATAAACCATTTTTTCGGGAAAAATTTGTTTGATACAATTAATTTTAGCCGTTTTTTGTATGAGGATCTAAACAAGTAAAAACCCTATCAATTCATTTATCTTGTTAAAATGGAACAGTGACAATAGCAATTTGTGCCACAAGACTAAAAGACAGATTAGAGCAGTTTATTCTTGAGAATAATATTTTAGAAGTAAACATTAAAAGTTTACAGTTTCAGAAGTTTTCTTGTTATAAAAAATAAATCAATATTTAAGACGATCAATTGTGTAGCTGGAACAGCGAGGGCTTATTTCCTTAAGAGGCTCCCGTTAACTTTTAGCTAGATTTGTTATCATACGATATCAAAAGATACAAGAGATGAACTATCATTTATAAATTATTTGAGGTTTCCCGTTCGAAAACTAAGGGTAGTTTTCAATAGCTTTCTTTTCGGGTACAATTTTTGAAGATTAATAAAACCAGAATCGACTGAATTTTAAGAAAAAAAAAATCAGAAGTTACGTAAGATTTTACTCATTAAAAATTTACATCTATATGAACATTCATGAAATGTCACAAGAAAAAAAAAACAGGATCATTGGCCCTAAAATATATATATATTTTTTTTTTTAATCACTCCCGAGACAAATTACTGGCGACAAACACTTTCTACTCAGGAGCTTATTCCTGTCAATATCATTAACTTTGTCCTAGTGTCACGGCGTTTCAGTTGGCAGGTTCTTCCGATAAGTTAGGATATGGGTGAATGATTTCATAATTAGTACAGATTTATTGAAAAGCGCTTAAGTTGGCTTGAACAAAAATACACTATTTTTTTTTATAAAGATAGAACAGAGAAGTGGGAAAACGTTGAAATTAGCAATCGCAGAAAATCAAGGCTACTATTTCTGGTTGGGTTTTATGGCACATCAACCATTTTAGGTTATTTAATGCCGAATCCATTTTTATACACAAACAGTTCTATTTCAAACAATTCAATTTAGCATAAGTACGCAGTTTAAATGTCAACAGTTCTTTTTCAAACGATTCAGTTTAGTCAACAAAGTTAAATAGTTCCAAGTATTGCTACGTATCACAATTCAATTAAGCATCAGTCATTTATTTACACAGTTAAATATAAAACAGTTCTATTTTAAGCAATTCAGTTTAGCACGAGTACAGTTTAGTTCTATTTGACCCATAGATAGGACCCCATCAGGTACCACCACTCCGATCTGAGTGGACCAGGGAGCGATGGCAATAAAGAGATATTCCGTATTCCCAAAGCTCCAGCATTACCGGAGCTTTACCATCAGATTGTTTTGTGGCATATCCAAGGCACTTGTTAGGGGAGTCTTACCCCTCAGCAGAGATGCAGTCGGTGTATTCTACAGCCACCCACTCCCTGCTGACTGGGCAATTCTATTTGTGGGATTTTTCAAAAAGGTCTTTCTAGATTATCATTATTCATCACTGTAACCTAACTGGTGTTCTGTTTTGATTATTATCATAGTCACAATATTTTGACCGCTGTTTTTTCAGATTTTCCTCAACAATAGTCAGTGTCTTAGAATTTTGAACCGAACTTTTTATACAGTCCACGAGGTGGCAGGGGAAATTGTTCTTATTCTGACGTCCATACTAGTAGTATATCTGGTACATAAATTCGTCCTCTAGTCGTCGCTTGTCTCTTCCGTTTAGCCAGAATATAACATGCACTGTCCGACTCAGAGTTGAAATCAGTATCAACAGGCAACTAAATACACTAAGCAACATTTATATCCAATACGAAATTGTTCCAAAGGATAATTTTGTGGTAGCAATTTTGGTTAGAGATTCATCGAAGGTCATCAACAACAGACAGAAAATACAACAGTCGAAACATTGTGGCTATAACAACCTAATTGTGTGCCCCTGTCAGGGCGAGTCAGTGAATGATATTCCTAATTCTTGTCTCAAAGAAGAACACAGAACTAAATTCCTGGACTTTTTAGAACAGCATCATTTATTATTAATCTTTTTCGGATGAAGAAAAAAAAAATGAGTGGAGGGGTGATTTTTTGTCTGAATGTTAAGCTACGCAAACTATCCTTTTGATTTTTTGTCAAGCGTTTTTCGTTTTTTTTTTTTTTTCTTTTACATTATTAATTAACGCCCAATTTTAGCAACTTCTAAGTACTCCACTTGAAAATTTTATTTAAATGCTTTTACTTAAAAAAATATGTTTATCACTCTTTATAAGTGTTTGTTTTTAATGTAGATCAGGAAAAAGATTATCATGAAGCACACAAAATAAACCATAATACACAATTTCATATTGTTCAATCTAGATTTCTAAATTCATCCGTTTTTAAATACAATTTTTTCCCTAAAATTAACTAAAATCTGTATTCCAGATTGTACGTTTGCACATAAGGTAAGTGTCGATAAGAGTTGATTGCTGTATTGTCCTTTAAGCTAGTACAAATTCCTTGCCTTATACAATGAGACTATGTCAACAGGTACTCGTAGTGCCATGGTTATCGTCGTAGAAAAAGGACACGGTGACCAGAGTTTAAATACTGGACGAGACTGATATTAATACTCTTGGAAAAAAAGTATATATCGAATTAATATCCCTACAGCTATGGATGAATAGTTGGGCAGTAGGCTCTTTAACCTTGGTATAGCATCCAAACCTGGGAGAAGGAAAACAGATTTTAAACCTGGTAAATTCCACTTAAAGCAAAAATAACCTTATTCTGAGTGGTTTGGTAAACGCGTATATGAACATTCTTTTCAATCGGGAAAGCATCAGTTATTACCTTTACCATGGGGGAAAAAAAAGAAAAAAAAAAGAGAGGTCTCTAGAATATGAAAATAAATCTCTTGAATGTTCCACGGGAGAATATCTTTTGTTGTATCTTAATTCACTTTGTAAAGAAACATCAATGCCTAAACTAGATTAACCCCTTTGGTATTACAAGTTTAATTATGACTGATAAGATCAAAAGAAATTATTTAAATTGCAGCTAAAATGCTAATGTAGGTATGTAATAAAACACTTAAATTAACACAGATTAAATTTAAATGTACGGCCACCTGCCCCCTATCACGAAAACTATTCAAGTTAGACGAACCAGACATGCAGGACACTGCTGGAGAAGCAGAGAAGAACTCATAAGAGATGTACTCTTATGGATCCCCACACATGGCCGCGCAAAAGCAGGACGACCAGCTCGAACGTACATTCAGCAGCTATGTGAGGATACAGGATGTTGTCCTGAAGACCAACCTAGGGCGATGAACGATAGGGAGGAGTGGCGAGAGAGGGTCAGGGATATCCGTGCTACCAGCACGATATGATGATGATGATGATATTATACATCCTTATTGATGCATCGGGATGGGTCATCAATGATGTTTCCTTTAGGTTCACAGGGGGGGGGGTCCGGTCTTGCAACATCAGACCTTCACCCAAATGACCCAATTGGCATTGATCTTACGCCAACTCCTGCCCCGGCAGCTAAACAGCGTATCTTTCACACAAAGCGAATGACTGCAGAAATGGCTCTATCCATGGGTATCACTTTTAAATTTTGGCAACAGCCAATCAGAGCTTGGATTCTTTGATGACTGCTGAAGCTTTCCTTTAAAATTGGGAGGCCACTTTGCTCTTGTTTTCCCTGCCGCGATGACGTCGTTATTCGGCTATTTGTTCAATCCGGTAGGTAGTTTGTTTTTCCCCCCTCCCCGAAACTTCGTTACAACTTACAATAAAAAAAATACTGTACATAAATATAAAATTGCGATTAAAACAAACAGAATCCTGCTTAAAATTGAAATAAAAGTTTATTTTATTTATGTATTTATTAAATTTATTCTGCTAATAAATATTATCTTCACAAAATTATTTCAACTAATTGTTTGCCAGATATTACCTTAATATCTACGCAATGACAATGTATTTATGCTTTGGTCAATTAATTCCCATGATGTTTCCATAGTTACAATAAGTCATATTTTAGAGTTTTCTACATCATTCAAACGAAAAATAATATGCATACTTGAATCCGAATAAACCAAATGACAGATTTATTGGGCACTCAATGAAAGACACTTTCTAGAATTGAGCTATATATAATTTTTCCTTTTAGTGAACTATTGAATCCAATTAATCTGAAAACTTGTAATTTTATGCAACCATATCAATCTCATTTGAAACTTAACACTTCATAAAAAAGGACAAAGTCTAATTTACCATCAATTTCTTGTGCTAACAGAAAAATAGACTTTTCCTAAAACATTGGTTTCATCAATAATTCAACATCTTCAAAGTGTTTCTATGACATTTAGATATGTTGCCTGTATAACGAAATTAGGAATGAAATATTAAATTTGTTTATTTGGGTTTTATGGCATATCAACCCTTGTTGGTTATTTAATGCCAAATCCATTTTATACAAATAATTAGTTCTATTTCAAACAATTCAGTTAAGTATAAGTACACAGTTTAATTGTCAAAAACATTTCTATTTCAAGCTATTCAATATAGTAAAACAGTTCTAATTCAAACAATTCAGTTTAGCATAAGTACCCAGCTTAGTTCTATTATACCCATAGACGGGACCCTATCAGTTGCTACCACTCGAGTAGAGAGTGGACCAAGGAGCGATGGCAATGAAAGAGTGCTCCGCATTTCCCAAAGCTCCAGCATTACAGGAACTTAACGATCAGATTGTTTAGTGTCATATTCAGGACACTCATTGGAGGGGTCTTACCCCTCTGCAGCGATGCATTTGGTGTATTCTATAACCCCAGCCGACTGGGCTAATTAAATTTGTATTTACACATCAATTCCGTCTTTTGATTAGAAAGTTTGGAAGCATCTACTTGCATATTACCGTGTAGGATCTGATTTGTCTAAGAATGTGTACTATAGATTTGCAATTTGATATCTTCTAACTGAATCACAAATTGTCTGGATTTTTATATCGGAAACATATCCAAGAACGGTAAGTTCATGTATATCTTTTGGATGACATAGTTATTCAAAAATAATGTATGTAATGCCTTCTAAAAGACAAATAGGTAAGATCATTCGTGTAAAAAGAGGTCGGATTCTTTTTTTCGTTTTGAAAAATAATTTAAAAGCAAAACTAATATTTTCCTTCGTTTAATTCAATTTGTTATTTTTCGAATTGACTCAAATCTTTTTTTGGAAAGAAAAAAAAAAAATCAGGCATTTACAAGAATGCATATAAAACACACACGCGCAAGTCATATTTATGTATTTTGTTGGAAAAGAACTAGCCGACAGACTGTATGCGGATGTACGAGACCAATGAATGCTTATATGTATGAGAAACGCAAGCGTGACTGTGGATAAATGGGAAAAAAAAGTACAAAATGCGCATGCGTCTATCTGCGCGTATACGCACGCATGGCCTCTCTAACATTGGATTTTGCGGAATTTCAATGATTTTACTGATGTTAGCTGTTGTGAAGGATCGTACGTGTAGTGTAGCTAGATACTGTCGGGAACAAACTTCACCCAGTATACATTCACCCAAACACTCATTTTCTTCTGCCACACCCAATATTTTTCGCTTGAGGACGACAGGAATTTCACTATAGAAAATATATATGTACAAAAAAAAAAAAAAAAAAAAAAAAAAAAAAAAAAAAATTAAGAAAAAAGTAAGCCATTTTGCATAAAATTTTGACTCGAAAGCATTGTACAAAGCCAACTCTCGGCTTTATTCAAAGACTAATCATGACTTGCTTCATGGATGAAACAGTTATGTATTTTTGCCAGCACCTCATGTCATGGTTCGAGTCCAAGTAAAGCCCATGGCAGAATGCAAATAGTCAAAGCAAGCAAGTCCTCTCCACCCGGAAAATTTGAATACAATCTTTCGACTCCGATCTTCTTCATATCAGGATTGAATTAAGATCAGTAAATGTGTAAATATTTACTTTTTTTTTTTTTTTTGAGTAAGAGCCAATAAGATTCGATCATTCAAGTTTTGGTGATCTTGGTCTACTGCTGTTATGGTATTAACCTCATGCCAATTGATGTCAAATTCACCCTCAATACCAATTGTGTAGACTGAAAACAATATTCTACATTTTTGGCACACTAGAAACACGGTATTTTCAATTATGGATGAAAACATGGTACATTAATAATAGAGATAAGAGTATATTCGAGATCGGAAGGTAAAATATTAATGATATTCAATGATGTGTATATGAAGAGTTGAAAACTCAGATTAACAGTTTACTATAGGTCTAGCATCCTCATAATACAAGTAATTACTACTACTGTTAATTATAATAATAATTATAATGAACTCCAGTGGAAGACCATCAGCGTTAGCTGATATGAAAAAAAAAATATAATAATGATAATGGGAAGAGATAAATAATGATAATAGGAAGAGATATTCTAGAAATATCGTCAACCTAATGTCTTGCATTTCATTAAAAAATTTTAATCTATTCAAGTTTTATATATGTCGAGACGATAGATTCTCGTAACAGCTGTCCATGGTCATATTGACGGTTCTGTTTAGGAATCAAGTAAGGAATCTAATTATAATTCCTTGCTTATCTCCGCTATATCCAAGATTTAAGAGATTAGAAAAATGACAGCGCTAATGCAGACCCCTTCAAATTATGCTACAGTTGCAAATTGAACAATGTCGATTTTATCTCTAAATAAGAACATTTTAACTTTAATGCTCTTTTTGAGATTTTTACTAATAGATTAATAAGATCCTATTCTATAATAGGAAACTTAAATGTAAAAATTATATTTTACATGCCAAGACCGATTTTGATTTTCAACTCTTACCGAAAATGTATAGTTGATTAGTTTAAAAGTAAAGAGGCCCTGACTTGCTGAGTTTTGCTTTGTTCAAAGAGGCCAATATTCAGCTGGCAAATATCGAATAAATGCTGCAGATGACTAAGCCTGATTTATGTCTTAAATCCCCAAGACCTGTATCAGATTATCAATGACACTTATGGACTTGTATGCATATTTTTAAATGCAGTTTGCTTTTTCTATGAAGTAAAAACATCAGAACTAACCTTAAGAGACTAAGTTGGGAACATTTTTAGCGAGGCTCAAAGTTCACAGCCAATACCTGTGAAACCTTTGGTGTATATATATATATATATATATATATATATATATATAGCTTGTTATAAACTTATCTACGATGAAATGGATAATAAAATGTTCACTTAAAGTGCATGGAAGTTGAATGAACCAAATTAAAGACCATTTTAATATGAAATGGTGTTCGTGTACGAATACAAATAAACAAGAATGAGGCGTATGGGAATTTGTATTCAATCAACTTGCCCACCAAAGACATTTTAAATGGAGTAGAGTTGGTTTAAATTCAGTTTTCCTTCTAGACCATTTGCAATACCACGGTTAAAGAACCCAATCTGACCTACTGTCTACGTGAAGTTGGATTGGGAAGATATGGATTCATAACTGTCGCAAAAGCATTAGCACAAATTAGATTCAAGTAGTTTGACATAATATTTGAACTTTGCTCGCTGACAACCATTACGGTAAATATGCAAGTTAAAAATGGTCGAACAGGTCTAAGCAGATTTTAACACTTAATTGCTTATATGTAAGTATAAAAAGCAAGCAAACAAAATGTTTAGACTACTTTTGAGAAGCAAATAATTACAAAACCATTTGTTTTAGAGACAGAAATTATTCATGAAGTATGTATTAAACACCAGAGTTGCTTATCCTTAGGCATGATGACTCCCTTAGATGCTGTGCCCAATTGGGAACATTGGTCCAATTTAATTAAAGTCCCAGGTCGCGTCATACCAAAGACTATAAAAAGGTTACTTGATACCTCTTTGCTTAACACTCAGCAATATAAAAGGTACGTATCAATGGTAAAGTGGATAAATCCAGGAAAAGGAGTAGCACCCTCCCCCACACCTCGGTGTAGTAGCTAGTGAAAAGGAGCCTTCTGATCCCCCAAGACTACGGTCGCCACCTTTACTTGATATAACAAATGGACATCAGTGTAGTTATTCTTTCAAGTCGGCTGCGTTAAGATAAAATATTTCGATTGTGTGATAAAAAAAAAAAAAAAAAAAAAAAAAAAAAAAATGTTCATATAAATCTTCGAGGTGGATACGAAAAACAGGTATGCGCATGTGTAAATGATCTCACACATACGATAGAGAAAAATAAAAAATATTAAATATTGAAATAGATATTTTGATAATCAATATCCTATGAAATATCTTCAAATTTTTCTCATTTCCTTGAATGAATCATTAAAATGTTTATTATTAAGAAGCAAACAAAAAACTATTCCATTGCAAATAATTTAATTCTGATAACCACTGGCTTTATTATCATTAACAATCGACTGAACAGGATTAATTATTACTAATATCATTGCTACTGTTATTCATATAATTTAAAAGTTTGCTTTTAAATTTCCAAATTATTCTGCTAATTCTGAGAGACAGTATCTGTGTGACGCTTAATTTTAAATCCTTCTTTCCTAAAGTTCTATTTTATTACTTTCATCAGCTGACCGATATGTTGAAATTATTAAACCTTGCTTAGTTTGACACACTGGCTTGACGGTTTACAGTAACTTTCCTAAATGGTCACTCATCCAAGTAATGATTATAACTGCTTAACTTTTATAATCAAGTTAGAACCGTCGCTTTTACAGCGACTTGAACATAAGTCAATTAACAGATAACTTGACATTCTGAACAATTCGTTATAAAAGCTTATATTTTGACCCAAAATTATCGGTATCAAATCTTAATTTTTTTTCATGGTTAGATATCCATTGTTGAACGGGATAATCCTAAAAAGTGAAATGCAAAAGAAGTGTGGGACATAATTTTCTTACAGCATAAACATACTTAGAAAATAAAAAATAATTTGTTTTATGACATATCAAACTTTGTGGGTTATTTAATGCCAAATCATTTTTATACAAATAAACAGTTCTATTTCAAACATAAGTACAGTTTAATTATCAAAAACATTTTTATTTCAAACTATTCAGTTTAGTCAAACGGTTCTATTTTAATCAATTCTGTTTAGCGTAAGTACAATTTCAATGTAAAAAAAACTCTTCTATATCAAGCAATTCAGATTTGCATAAGTTAACAGCTTAATTCTGTGGGACCAATAGATAGGATCCTATCAAGTGCTACTACTCCGGGCTAGAGTGGTTCTGGGAGCGATGGCAATGAAGGAGTACTCCACATTCCCCAAAGCTCCTGCATTACTGGAACCTCACGACCAGATTGTTTAGCGTCATATACAGGACACAAGTTGTGGAGGTCTTACCCCTGTGCAGAGATGCAGTCGTTGTATTCTGCAGCCCAAGCGGACTGAGTAAAAAATAATTTTACTGAATAGGAAAGAATTAAAAATTTTCTGATAGCTATTCTTATTATTGCCTTTATGTTTTTGTTATTCTTTATTCATACAAGTTTAAAGAAAAAAAAAATTAATAAAGTAATCAAAAAATGATGAATTTACTAAAATAGAAAGTTCACGTTGAAACGTTTCGGTTTTAGTAAACCTTCATCAGGACTTTAAGATGGTGAAAAATGTTGCTTGAAAAGTGATGGATGTTTTATTAAAATAAAAGCGAGTAAATGTATTTATAAAGAAAGATCTCATCACCATTCAAACAGCGTTCTTTTTTGAAAGTATACAAGTATGTATATGAAAATTTATATAACGTTTGTATATGTGTAACCCAACATCCCACAGCCATCTTTATTAGAGAAATACTCTTTAAATGCTTGAATAATTTTATGGGTTCCGCGTTCTCGCTGAACGGCCATTTTTTTTTTTAAATCTAAATTCTTAATATAACGGAGATTACTATGAAATGATAATTGGAATTCTTTCACTTTTCCAAATAGAAGCATCCATATAATGGACTGCTATTAAAACGTGGACCCCAATAGAATCACGGATCGTCTAGTTTTGTGTAATTTCTGTATTTTTTCTTTGTTTACAAAAAAATTTTTTAAATACAATCTATCGTTCTAATTCATTTAGAACTAACTATAATGAGGTTTAGTTTCCCTAAAAATTTATTAAAAATTGTTGAAAAAAAAAAAAAAAAAAAAAAAAAAAATTAAATTTCTACATTAGTATTAGCGATTAAATCTAAATCTGTGTTCTGGCATTTCAGAACAAATAATGCTTTAGTTAAAGATAGTCTACACGATAAATATTTTCTTTATTAATATATTAATTATCATAGGTTTTGGCATTAACAGACAGAAAAATTAGACAGCAGACTGCAAATAATAGACAAGCAGTTGAATGTTGGAAAAAAATTGCTAATAGTCGGGCAGACATAGGGTGGCTAGATAAAAGGGAAATAAATACTTAGCTATGAAAAGTAATAAAGGAAGTTATAGAGAATAAAAGGGAAGGGGAAAAGTAATGACGATGTCGTACGCCAAAGAAAGAGCGGGAAAAAAAAAAAAGATAAAAAATTATTTCGGACAAATAAACAATTAGAACTATGGAATACTTATTCATATTGATGCTTTTAATCAGGGGGAAAGAATTTAGAAAATATGGGACGAGAATAGTCTAAAAAATTAATAGACGTGCCAAAATAAATACAAAATGACCAGCCGTTTTGCACCTTTTTTTTATGAGCAGGAGAAGGCTCAATATTTTACAAGCAGAAATTCAACGTATAAAATAACTAAAAGACTAATGATTGTTCGTTTTCTTTGTTTAATGGCATATCAACCTTTGTAGGTTATTTAATGCCAAAGCTATCCTTCGAGAAGAACAGTAGTGGTACTATTTAAGCCATAGCTGGGAGGATAAGGGGGTTCATACATTTCCCAAGGGCGTTTGTCCGAAAGTGAATGTAATAACGCGACTGAAGTACGAACTCGCGTACTACGATTCCGCAGTCCATCGCTTTAACCATTACACCACGAGGAAATTGTAAGTCATCTCGAAAAATGTTCTTGCTTCAGTACTAAATCTTTCTACACGTTTTATCAAATTTCGTTTAGTTGCTGTAAATATATATTTTCACTTGAAATATATTTATTACTAAACATACTCTTGACTAACTAGATACCTTTTTTTAGTAGTAAGTTAAGGTCCAGAGCGTGTTCATTAATATATATGAGTATAGTAAAAGTATATATTTTCAGTAACTAATGAGAACCTTGTCAGGATATTGGAAAGAATGTGTCGAAAGGTTAGTATTAGAGCGAAAACATTTCCGTGATCTAAGTTTAGAAAATTTAACTTTTTAAAAAAATATCTATAGTAAAAAAAAAAAAAAAAAAAAAAAAAAACACATTAGAATTGCATTCAATCGTTACCTTTTGTGATTTTTAAATACAAACACGTGTCGTGTGCACGCGCGTGCGCGAGCACAAACACACTTACTTTTCATACTCTTACAAAAGTGTTGGTCCATCTATATTTAATATAGGTTACTGCAGCTATGATCTAAATGCGATAAGCGACCCTGGCAGAGAAACTGTGACAGAGTATTTTTCCATTTTTTCTTTACTGGAAACTAATAAGAGACATTTTCAAACGCTGATGAAAGTTGTTTTCGTATATAATAATGAATTAAAAAAAAATTCACAGATGGAAAACAGATTTTTTTGCAAATAAATTACAAGAATTATTTTTAAAATACTTTTATTCTACTATCAAACTTAATCTCTTTATAATAAAATGTAAATCGATCGTTTTACTATCCCAGTTACCTACACTGTATTTAAGAATTTTTTAAAACAATATGGGTAATATAGACTAATGTTTGATATTAATGTGTCTATTGAGAAATTAATACCAAATTTGTTAGGTCAAAAGGTTATTCATTTGATGGAATGTTATGATAAAAATTCAAAATTTTAAATTCGAACAAGTACAGTGAAACTTAGCCTTTAAAAGAAACCAACAAAGTTCTCTTTATACACACACACACTTTAGTCTATTAATGGACTAAGACCTTTCCCCTTTGTTTTTCAATGAAGACAGAGAGTGAGATTTAAATTTAAGTAGCTATATTAATAATACGTAGCCCAACAAAAAAAAAAAATTATACTATTTTTAATATAATTCATCAAACTCAGCATTATACAGTTGAACTTTCAGATCAACATTCAATTGATAATTGTCAAGCTACAAATTTATTGATACATTGTCGTATACATCAATAAATTATGCCTTGAGCTAGGTTTTAAATATAAAAGTGATGAACTTACATTCACAAAATGAACAAATGAAAAAGACCTAAAGATAAGATGTAGTTAATTAAACTAATTAGTTAATTAAACCAATTACAAAACAATAGCAGCGTTGTAATACTTGATATTAATTACAGACGTACTTTTCAAAAGTTTTTGTTTTTTATAAAAAAAAAAAAAAAAAAAAAAAAAAAAAAAAATGAAGGTAATTAATTCCCCTAAGTCTCAAATATATTCTCGAATCCAAGGATATTAGTTTCGTTAAAAAAAAATTTTTAGCATATTATTCTAAAGTTTTGCATTAAAAAATAAGTTTCGCATTTGGAATCCAATTCAATATATCGAATAAGTAGCTAATAAAATAGTCTTTGATAAATGACAATTTCTGAAACAAATCCTCGGACTATCAAAGTTGGTAAATTCTAGAAAAAAAAAAAAAAAAAAAAAAAAAAAAATCTTAAAATATTTTTAATTAAACAGGATTTAAAAGAGAACAGAAATGAACTTGCAATTCAATAAGAATTCATATCAAATAAAAATTCAGGTACATGTTTAATTTTTACCCGTTAATATGTCTAAGAACTGTGACCTCATTGGACTTTGGGCAAGATACTAATATATTCTATTCGTACTTTTTATGGAACCCAATTGCATTAAACCATCATGTCATATATACTAATATTTGTGTCACGTGATAAATGTTTGACTTATCACATCATTTCTGTCTAAATTAGACAGTTCCTTTCAGATTCTTAAAAGATTAAAATTTACACCAGGCAAACGACCTTAGAAAATAAAAACAATAAGTTTGCAAAATCAGAGATATTATTAAGACCAATATAAACTGAATAATATTCATTAGGAAGGGAGAGGGAGAGAGAAAAAAAAAAAAAAAAAAAAAAAAAAAAAGGGAGAGAGAAAGAGAAAGAGGGAGAAATAAGCATCTATCCATCCCCCTACACATACACACTGATCTTTATGATATCGTGAATTATTCGGGGATGAAATAACCCGACACAAAATGAATAATAGGCAAATCAATAAAATAGTTTTAGAAAATGTAAAAAAATAAAAAAATAAAAAAATTTACAAAACAATATTCATGCAATACACTGTTTCTTTATAAGATATTAAATTTAAAAACCTCCCTTTTAATAAATTGAAAAGTTAAAAATAATTGTTTTTCGTTTTAGTCTAATTGGAATCTTCATAAAAAAATTTAAAAAATATAAATTTTTACAAAAGTTATTGATGTAGGTTGCATTTCTGAACAGCTACAATCAAATACAGATGTAACCCGCAAATGTCATATATTCACGGGTTACTTCAATTTAAAGCAATACATTTTAAAAGGCATCCTTAAAGTTGTCATGTGCCGTTTACATATATAAATTAAAATTAAATGTATCATTCGAATCAAGCACATAAAATAAATTGAAAAATATCCAAACATTACGAAAACATTAAACAGATTATTTACAAGTTACTCAAAAGAGTAAAAAATAAATTAAAAGGGTTCTTTGTCTTTTCCCATAAAAAAAAGGACTAATTATCTTTAAATTATATTTATAGATTAGACTTTTTTGTGAGCAGACAGACGAAGAGGAATAAATAAAATAAAATAAATAAATAAATAAAGTACTGTTGGAAATATGTATAAACCTACACACATTTCCCTTTACATCGCCATATTGAAACACATGAATAACGAATTCTCTCAGCACTTAAAAGGAAAAAGTGATTTTTCAAAGCAAAAATATTTCAACGATAAATAATTTTAAGAATAAAATCAAGTCTAATTGTTAGCGCGCACACACACAATACTATATATATAATTAAATATAAATAAATCACACTAGCCGCAAGGAAACAAGGACATTACTTTGAGATGGAATCAAATAATTACTTTCCAAATAATTATATTTTCCTTAAAATATCATAAGTCAAATAGCAGTTTGATAACTATCACAACCAACAGAAGTTATTGCTATCACCTATATTAATTTTAGTCGAAATTTTAATTTAAAAAAAACCCCGCTAAATTCAAAAGTATGAATCAGCTCTAAAAACACCTAAAAGTATTTCTCTTCGTGTAACTTTTACACCAAAGGAAGCGCATATAAAATAATTTTGTTATAGTCCAAATTGGAAGTAAATCGAAAAGTACAATAAAACTTAACGTTATTTCTGCTTGAAAAACAGTAATATCTACTTAAACCAATTAACTTTGGATAAGAATAGTGCCTATGCACTAAGAGCGACATTAATTCATCGAGGCAAAACACACAGATACTACACTCATCGAAGACAGAAGTGCCGATCCATACCTAAATAACTGCCATTTTCACGTATACAATATTAATTCCAAAGAAAAGGTAGATTCTTGAAAAGGCTGATATTCTTATTCAAAGAATTTGATTTTCAAGCAAGGGGTAATTTTTTCTAGCATCGAATAATGATTGTTTTGGAATTCAGATATATTAACAACTGACTTCCTATTTTTCTTGGATAATTTAGTTTTTAAGACATAACAGTAATAATAATACTAATAGTAAATTATAATTTTTAACAGGAAACGAAATACTAAATGTAAAGACAAATCATCTTGTGAAAAATAACGTTTTTGCGTGTAAAACTTTATAATTTTTTTTAAATTGTTGGGATAGCGTCTCAAATATTTTAAAAATTAATTTACGCCAGTAGAGTTATATTTTCAGTTAATATTTATGCCTAACGTATTGGTAAGTCACACTGACAAAGATAGATTTGTTTTTATCCGTTTATATTGAGTAAACATGCCTTTTAAAGAAAGATACGATTTCATTTGGCATCTAATTCGAACGAGTGCTGTTTTACTATAGAAAAAAAATCAAACAAGGTAGAACGCTTTTCTCTGGCCTTTTATATTTGAAATATCTTAATCGGAGTTAGATAGGAAAGTCAATGATAATAGAATTTGAAAATTAAAATTTCGATTTTCTGAAAAATAATCTTTTCAGGTTTTAAAATCAAAAAATAAAACAAACATTAGGCTATATGTATTATTTAATAATTTTTTAAAATCAGTTTTGGGTCTTAGTTTTAGGTAAAGTTCCGAACAAAATTACAACGCTTTTCCTTTTGTAAATACCTCGTTTGATAATTTTTTTGTGTGTGTGGTGGTGGTGATTTCACTGTCAAAAAATAAATTTAAAATAGGAAGGACTATAATCCTCCTCCTACCAAAAAAGTGGGTGCGAGGGAAATACAAAACGAATATAATTCCCCGTCAATATTTTGTTGGTAGTCACTAGAAAATTTTGGTTGAATACATTACGAGCACAAGCATACTCTCTCTCTATTATATATATATATATATATATATATATATATACACACACACACGACACCAAAAATGTGACTTTCACCAATATTTTAAGATCATAGAATTTAAAATAAAACCTTCAGAAATATGCCACATTTGTTGAACTACAGGAAGGATTTGAAAAATAACGAACTAGTCTTTTAATGTTCCTTGCTTAGTCCGGCCAAGAACTTTTTTTGCATCTTTCATATAAAATAATCCTCCGCACGGGCAGGATGTGACACAAGGTCAACATTTAAGTTTAAATTTAGTTTTCCTTCTAAACTAGTTAGCATACTAAAGTTCAAGTGTTCAGCTTTAACTAAGATTTACCCATAATGGGATCACTTACATTGTATTATATATCTTTATAAAACAAGGAGAAGCAGGGACGAACTCATAAGAGATGTATTCTTATGGACCCCCACACATGGCCGTGCAAAAGCAGGACGACCAGCACGAACATACATTCAGCAGCTATGTGAGGATACGGGATGTTGTCCTGAAGAACTACCTAGGGCGATGAACGATAGGGAGGAGTGGCGAGAGAGGGTCAGGGATATCCGTGCTACCAGCGCGATATGATGATAAAACAAAATTATTTCAAGGTTTTTCGCAAATATGCTACAATTTCATCAACTCGCATATAGTTTGCGTACACTTAGTTTTAGGTAATATTTTTTCAATTTTTAATCTGGTATCAAATTTGTGGTTTCCTTTAAAAATATACTAATCACTGGATTGATGATAATTTTTTCAATTCTACACGGTTCTAGAAAACCCTCAAAATCTATTGAATAACCACAGTTTGATATTTATTCCGATACCCTCTTAACCCACTCGCTTTAACTTTTTCTTTTAATATTCTGGATATTTTATCTACACCCAACTCATCGCTTAACTCCAACCTTCCGTCTCTAATGAAATCTCGGTTGATCAGCGTAATCAAAGACCGCAAGAAAAATACCGATATCAACTCTGATAGAAAACAAGTAGTTTTAAACCGATTCGTTGCAGTGTCTCAAGTTATAAATATTTTTAATTAATAATAATTGCATTATCATAATATCAGCTACAAACTATATGTAGTCATTAATTCTAGTTTCAGTTTTAGTTCTAGGTAAGAAATATGATGCACCCAGTAAGAATAGAACTCGATAACAATGGCCTGCCAGTTTAGTTTACTAATCATTACATGACAAGTTGTTGACCATTAAATTATTATTTTTTTTTTTTTAATAAGCTACATAAAAGAAATGATAGACTTAGTAAGTTCTGTATCAATCTATCAAATCTCAACTTACACTGATTAAATTAAATTGCACACACATTCAGTATCTGTATTTAAATTTATCTTTTTAAAATCTTAAAACTTTATCAATGAAACACTTTGGATGTTAGGTTCATTACCGAAGTTTTGGTAAGACATTTTTGATACAATTTCGATTTTGTTTATTTTATCAAGAAATTATTATGCATTATGTGATAAAACACTAATGATTAAAAAAACTTCCCAAAATTTTTGTTTTGTTAATCAAGAGTATGTAAAATTCGCGACCTTAGTCGAGGCTCCCTTTTTAATAGCTACTACACGGGTGTTGGGGAGGGCGCTACTCCTTTTCCTGGTATTGCTCCACTTTACCTTTGATCCTTACTTAATAATTCTGAGTGTTAAGGCGGTATCAAGTACAATTTTTTGAGTATTTAGTACGAGTTGACATGAGATTGAACAGTCTCCTGACCCATTGCCGGATACTACTCGTAAAATTACCAATTATTCAAGAGATACGCCTCTTGTTATTTTTACTGGCTGACTATAGAATTACCAATGATAATATCAAAACTAAAATGAAGAATGTTTTCAAACTCTGAATAAAAGGTAAAAGATATAATTACAGTGTTCGCTAACATTAGAAAAAGTATCCGAAATTAACCTCGTATTTTTACCACAAAATTCGCACTTGCACACGATGATTTACAGGGATATCTGTGTGGGGAAAATTGTATCCCCACACCTAATTTAATAGCAGTTTGCAGAGAACAAAATTGTATTCTATATAGAATAAAGTAAAATATATTTTGACGAAGTATTTAAGAATTGTTATGTATATTAATACATCCTCTCAACCTGTAGACAGACCCTAGATCATGGCTTCTAATATACAAGGCGATGAAATTTTTTTCCCAGAAAAAGTACTAAGTTGGCGAGAGAGGAATTAAGTATTTATGCAAGTTTATAAACTATGATTCAAGTTGAATCTATGTCATCTGTACAGCTACGTAGTATATTCTTTCAAGTACACTTTCAAACCTAGGATTATACGAACACACACACATATATATATATATATATATATATATATTATCCAGAGTGCTTCGGTAATTGAATGTGCATGCATCGTTAACAAAATATAGGAAAAGTGTTAAATCAAAATATATTAATTTTTTTTTTTTTAAATTCAAGAGATTCCCTGAAAAATCCAGCTTGCTTTCGATGTTTAATGTGCATTTTATTCAATTTAGCTGGTATAGACTGTTCCTTATTTAAACGTTCTAATGTGCATCTTATTTAATTTAGTTTTAAGCATGACAAATCAATTTCAGCAAAATTGTAATCTGAAAAATGTCTCAAATGAAAAGCAAGAAAAAAAAAAAAAAAAAAAAAAAAAAAAAAAGAAGAAAAAAGTTTGCTTTTCTGAACCTCTCAGAACCAATATATATATTAAGTTCTTTATTAAAATTCGAATTCGATATTTATACTGTAAAGTGGATTTCCATAATTGATACACTTTTCTTGATCATATTTTATATTTTCTTATTCAGATCGATTTTGATTTTACCTTTTTCAAGGGCCTAGTATGAGAGAAAAAAAATGGTGAGGGTAATGTGCTAATGACTTACGTTCAGCAATTCCTATTTTAATAAAACAATCTTATAACAGTCCCTTTGAGCTAAAAGTTGTTTTTTTTAATTTTTTTAAAAATAGACACATATTTTGCGTGCGTTCGTAAATACATTTTTTGCATAGTAAATAAAGAGAAAAAAAATGTGATATCAATGAAAATGCGTGAACTTTTTGTTTTGTGTCATTTTTACTTAAAAGCACAAACAGATAGTCTTATTGCTTTTATCAATCTCAAAAGAATTTGATGACTAACATAAATATTTGTTACCAAAACTCAGTAGAATTATATTTTAGTTATCGTTAAATCAGGTTTGATTATGATACTATTCATTGACTCAGATAAGAGTTCGGATCTTCTCACACACAACATATAGATAATACTGTCCATAAATAAGGAGACCCAACAATTTTTTAAAATCTAAAGGTTATTTTATTCCAATGCAAAGACACTAAGATTTTATAAATTTTAAATCTAACATGTTATAAAAACGGATATTATTTGATATTCATAATTGACAATAGCAAAACTCATAAAAATATGAGTAACTGTACAAAAATAATTACATATTTATGTAGCTTTGTTTTATTTTTTGTGCTTACAGGTGTTGTAAATTTTTATTAGAGTTTCAATGCTATAATGTTTGGTAATAATACCTAATAATATCCGTTTTTAATGTTAAAAGATTAACATTTTAGAAGCAAAATTGTTAGGTTCATCTATTCAAGTGAAATATTTATATAACACTTAGAATAATACAAGATAATATATATATATATATATATATATATATATATATATATAATAATATTTATATAATGCTAAAAAACGTATTGAACTGAAATTTAGAGCCTCAAATCAAAATCTATCAGTATTTTCAAAATTCATCAAATCATATTGAAAATACATTGACAAAATGGAGAGGATAGTACTGAATTTCTCATATTAAACGATTAGATACGTTTGCAAAAGTATTTAATTTTGTGAGATGTGTTTGTTTAAAAAAAAAAAATAAATAAAAAAAAAAAATAAGGTATATTTAAAGTCCCCCCCAAAAAATTGAATGCTTTTAACTGTATTTACAATAACTGATTATAGCCAGAACTAATCAATAAAACTTTTAATCATTTTTTTTAGATCTGTAGTAATAATTGACTTCGAAGAAGAAAAAAAGACCCTCAGTGTATATATATATATATATATATATATATATATATATATATATAATTAGACGGTTTGTATACTTAATTCAGGTGTTCTTTATATTTTAATTCGCACAAGTGTAATTACGAATTGACGTGACAGAGACAATCCAGTCACACCTCCGTTTAAATAATTGTCCTATTACGAACACAGACAACGTTCAGCAAACACACACACCAGCATGTGTGTGTGTGTGATGCTAAAAGATTTACCCTAGACCTTCATGTTACATGTTTAATACGCCCTGTTATCCATAACCATATATGCTTTAGGTGGACTCTTAAGTTATTGAGAGAGATAGAGAGAGAGAGAGAGAGAGAGAAGTGTTAAATTCGGCCGTGAATTTTTGTTTTACATGTAGTTTTTATAAAGGACAGTTTTATTTCCATCGTCTTCGACTGTGTTGTAAGATTCCATCGCTTATTCACCACAAACGCTGTTTAAATAAATACGCTTGTGCAATTATAATCAGATTTACATATTAACTTAGATTACTGTGTTCAGAACTATGGGTTTTTTTGTGGGTTTTTTTTTAAATGAGAAAATCCACGACATATCGATAGAGTGCGATCAGGACAAACTCAATGTGCCAAAACTGTTTAATTGAACATCGTCAAGGTTGTCAAGGGAACTAACAGCGATGCTGTTACTTCCCAGGTGTATAAAGATAATTATGAGAGCGAATTGCCCGCAAGTAGTACTCACTAACCCACTGTCAGTCATCGTGTCATGTTATTTCTGATGATATGACCGAGCTAAAGGATAATTGCATTCATACCTTTTCTCCCAAGTCCATTTATACAAATAATTGGTTCGCGAGTATACTAGCCTTTTCTTGAATGGGATGGGACCCCTGTCATCGCGGTTGCAGAGAGGTCTCACCCCAATACAGTTTAAACATCAAAACAATAATAGTGAAAAAAAGAAATCCAGTTACCTCGCACACAATTATATATATATATATATATATATATATATATATATATATATATATATATATATATATGCTTTAAGAAAAAACAAAGACCGGTAACTTTGGGATTATAAACTTATTTCCATCCTGTTATGCGTTTCTGTAATTGCTCTGTAATATTAATTACATTGAGCTCTCTACCAGGAAAATTTAAATGTTCAGTTTTTGAATGATTTTCTTGTCCTCAAGGAATTACTCCCAACTCTGGTTTAACTGGACCGAATAATACATTATATATATATATATATATATATATATATATATATATAATATATATATATATATATATAAAGTGTGTGCGAGTTTTTGTGCGTACGTTACATAGTATATTAACTTTAAAACTTCATTCATTAGAGTTAAAAACCAACTGTTAAAATAAAATAATCTCTTGAAGGCATTTCATTTAACCTTCATCCAGACAGGTCTAAAGGAATAGCCACCTCATACACAAGGTCCAAAGTCACCTTTAACTAGTAGAGAATTAGCATGCTTATGTAAATACATTTTCACTAAGTATTCCACCTGTGTTACGATAATAAAACTAAAAAAGTCATTGCAACAAAGTCGAGTTCTCCGTTAAAATTTAAAGTACATAATATACGTACATAAATGAAAGAGTTTTTATTATAAAAGGAAGCCTCTTATACATTTGGAGTGTTAATTGCTTTTTTGCAAGAGATTTAAGCTAAGAATTCAAAATGTCAAACGAACCTGTTTACGAGATAATATATTTTAATATCTCCCTCTCATTTTATATATATATATATATATATATATATATATATATATATATATATATATAATGAATACATATTAGGTGTATATATATATATATATATATATATAATTCATGGAATATTGTCTGCAACCCTGGGTTTCATCGAGTTTTTTGCAAAACAACTGCCTGAGTGTTGTTTTGTAAAAAACATGAAACCCAGGGTTGCAAACAATATTCCATGAATATATATATATATATATATATATATATATATATAATATTTACACACACCTAATATATATTTATTATTATATATATTGTCCTAGATATTTAGCACTCTCCATATTATATTGCAGTTGGTTCGACACTTACCCACAAAGTCATTTAGTAACAACCAACACTCTTATAATATATATAAGGGAAGCATGCAATATTCAAGAAATTTATTTTCAGGAATAACTACATACTTACAACTCTAAAAAAATAATAATAAAAATAAAATAAATATCAAATTTAGTGTTATTTCCTAGTAAAATGCTTTAATGTACATTTAAATATATTTTCTGTCACTTTAAATAAGTATTTGCATTATAGAGAGTTTGTTCAGACAAATTCACTATTTTTATTTCTTAAGTTAACAGTTTTAACCAATCCAGACTACTGCCTTCTTCCAGATTTTTTTTTTTTTTTTAGGAAAAATATTTAAAGTGTTTTCAGTATTAAATTCTGCATTTTATTTTTAAGAGTAACAATAAAAAAAAATCTTCAAAAGTTTTTACAATTCTAAAATAAACAAAGGCATAAATAATAAAATAAAAAAAAATACAATAAAATACTTAGTTAAATATTAATAAATAAATTTTTTTTAATTTTAAATCTTGAAAAAAAAAAAAAAAAAAAAAAATTTATAGGCGATTTAAGTTAAAATCTTTAACAGATTCTAATTTTTTTTCTCTTTTTGCAAGTTTGGAGAAACCACATAATTATTTTCTTGTTGCAGAAAGTTTATTTTTGATAATTGTTTAGCATCAAATATTTAAAATTATTCAAGATAAAAAATTTTAAAAATTATTGAAGCGTATTTTGAATAGCTTTAGTTAAAATGCGATTTAAGTTTATTCAGAATTTAACAATTTTGTGAATTAGTGGAATGATTATATAAATCATCCTGAAATTAATTTCATTAATCACTTGGTTAGCAAGCTAGGTTTACAGACTAGTTAAAGAATCCAATTCTCATCGAGTATCTTATATTACTGACCTTGAGCCAAACTAAGCTAAACTTAGTAAATTATAACAACGTCTATCACCTACCAGTGAGTTTATTGGATAACCTTCATTCTTAACAAGTTTAATGAGATAATTAGACATGTTCGTTCATGAAAAAAATTTAAAAAAAAAAAAAAAAAAAAAAATATATATATATATATATATATATATATATATACATGATTTATCAGAAACGTCTTAAAAGTTAAATTCTGGAAACTTAATCGTATTAATATGAAATTATATATGTATGTGTGTGTATGAGACAAGTTTCCTGCGTGTCTAGCCATGCTGAAAAGTTGTGATACAATGAAACAGTTTGTCCGTGGATGAGATTATATATATCACACACACACACACATATATATATATATATATATATATATATATATATATATATATATATATATATATATATATATATATATATATAAAAAATGCACAGATACTCACCCTACATGTATAATATAAATATATATTATGTATAATTTTATTTAACATGCATACATACTATGTGTAATATTATATATCATGCAGATATACTATACGTAGTGTTATACATTATACATATATATTTTACATCATGTATCATACAAATGGTATACAATAATAAATCCTAAATAATATTATAACGTTACATATACATAATTACACATACAGTATATACTATTTGCATAATGCATCATATATATATATATATATATATATATATATATATATATGTGTGAGAGAGAGACTCTTTTTATACACCATTATATATATATATATATATATACACACAATTATATATATCATACGCACGCTCACATAATTATATATATTAAACAGACTCATATCTCAAATTTAAGTGTATATTAACTGATAAAATCTGATACACGCAATTATATATCTACCGCGCACACACACACTTGTATATCAAATTTAAGTGTATGCGTGTATGTTAACTTAGATAAAAATTAAAAACGGTTGCAAAACTAAAAATCATATCAGTGTTTATGAAACTTAAATGGGATGAAATTTTAGAACAATTAACAACAATAAAAAGTTAAAAAAAAAAATAGAATAAAAATCTAAAAAAAAAAAAAAAAAAAAAAAAACAATCCATGACAGAGTTTAACGAAGTCAGTCGCCATTTGAGTGACTTCTTTCTTTCTGGTGTAGGTGAAGTAGCTCTCCTGACGATTGATTTCATGAAACTCGGAGTAGTGATATTTACGCACATGCAGTCCTATAAGGTTTGAGAGTTTTAAATTCAATAATTTACTTTTTTAAATCTATATAATTATTTAAGTTAAAATAATTTTACTAAATGGATAAAAATTAAAAAAAAATTAAAAAAAAAAAAAACACGTTAAGAAATGTCTCGCAAGCTCGACAAGTAGACCATAGTTAGAAGTATGACTCTCACTGGGTGCCCCATGTTTGTGGCCTTGAACTAAACTTAATAGATGGATAGCTTGAATACGGCAAATTTTAACACCCATATCTGACATGATGTTTACTTCAGTGGTAAAGCCTTTTTCTAACTTTTGTGTTTACGCTAATAAAATATTATATATATATATATATATATATATATATATATATATATATATATATATATATATATGTGTGTGTGTAAAAAGATGGGAATGTTGATAGACTGAACAAAAAAGCAATTATGTACAGAGCCATTTAAAATACTGCATTTATTTCGCAGTTCAATTATCAGTTTCTCAATTTCCTTCAATCCTTAAAAAGAATTCAATAATAAAAATGTTAGTGCGTGTGTACATATATGGTCGGACAGTGTTTTCAGCAATTTCTTCGCATGTTCAGTATCCACTCTGCAAGTCATATGTAGACTAAGCTTAGTTATGTACTCCAAGTAGGTAAAAGTTATCTACTAAGCCGAGATAATCTGATAGAAGGTTAAAAACGTGGAACGCCTTGTGAGAATCTAATTCACCTCACAGCAAGAATAATCTGCAAAACAAGCTTGTTAAAATGTTTCATTATGATGCGACATCCTCAAAATATACATACACACACACACATATAAACAGTAAAGAAAATGTTTTAAAATATATCTGAAGATTCCGTCAATTACGGGCGAAATAAATTTATAATGGAGTATACTTAATGATTTTCTTGTTTATATATATATATATATATATATATATATATATATATATATATATATGACTGGCGTTTTATATATGTATATATATATATATATAACACCAGTCATATTTACTATCAGAAGTCAATATTACTTTAATGAAAACCTATTTTCTGTTTCGTAAGAAATTTCAAGAGTACATTGAACATTGAAGTTTGATTTAAGAAACGGAACAACGATACAAAATTTATATAAAGATTTCAATACAGGCGAATTTTTAACGAATATTTTCCTGAAATAATCAGTCACACACACACACACACATAAAAATAGATAAATAAATAAAGGGGAAACATCTTAAAGTGTCTCAAAGTTAAAAGAAAAGAAAAGAAAAAGGTGGGAGAAAATATAATGCTCAGAATTAAAAGAAATAAACAAATCCACATAAGACAAAGCAATTTCATTTAACGAATTATTACAGAAACAAACTTTAAAACTCAAGAATTTTAAGGATAATGTTTGTACTCAAAAGAAGAACATTTGCGTGCAAACATCACATGTTAAAATGAGCGGAAAAAAGTTTATCAGTTTGTAAAAACAACTCATATACATTATATACTACTGTGTTATATCTATATTATCAATCTTCAAATTATTTTAAAAAATTAGTAATTAATAATAAAAAAAATTCCTTTCATTCTAACCCTTATAACCTGAGCGGGTAGTATGTGCTCATGCCTAGGGGTACATGTACCCGGGCGGACTGAATTCTGAACGGGGAATCCCCCATTTCTTCATCGCTCTTGCCTGTGAAATATTATCTGTTATTTCAAAGCCTATGAAATTTAATTACATTTTAAAATGTTGGCTACTTTTCATTCAGGAACCTGGGGGGTAGGCTCAGAGTTCTAAGGGTTAACACTCATCACTTAAAACCATTAAAAAATGCTTACTTACGACGTAGTCGGCAGAAATCTAAAAATATATAAACGTAGGTAAAGTAAGTATTGCCTCTATAGACGACGATATTTAAAATGTATTTCAAAAGTAGATGTTATTCTAGAACCTACAGGCGTCGTTGCAAAATCCCCACTCAGAAAGAAAGAAATAAAAAAAATTAAAAAAAAGACTTATTTTAAAGTTTTCTTAATGTCTTATTTCAATAATTGACCCTTTAAAAGAAAAAGAGGAAAAATAATTCAATTAAGAAAGGGGTGGGAGAGAGAAAAATAAAAGACAAAAACATCTTTCGCTGGGATAATGCTGATAAACTAAGATAATATATTCTTATTTAATTATCCAATAATAAAGTTTCTCTATAAGATTTTCAATATTAAGATTAAGCGGAAGCGGTCTTTTACATTAAAAAAAAGTTATTGACAAGAGAATGCACATCAAATAGATATTAAACGAAGCTGTTAAGAACCTTTTTATATATGTATACTGTGAATAAACAGGAGAGTGAAACATATCTATATAGATGTCCACTTAGCTTTTCATATGATAAAAGTACTTTACGTATATATATATATATATATATATATATATATATAGTACTTATATTATATGAAAAGCTAAGTGGACATCTATATAGATATCTATTTCACTATCTTGTTTATTCACAGTATGTTTAGATCAGGTAAAGGAATCTTACATCTTGTAAATAAAAAATTAATGGAAAGCGTGCACGCGCACACACACACACAGTCATTTTACACTGATGTAAAGCGTTAAAATTTTGTTGTTTTTATTAAATTATAACTTTAGAAGGATGACATATCACTTTTAACATCTATTCTTTTAGAAATAAAAACTGGCAAATAAAGTTAATCTTTATACATTCATCTTTTCATTAATACTGACATTCTTAAAATACACATTTGTGTTAAGATTATCCACATCTTTTATTATTATTCTATTATGATAAATAAACGTTTAGTTTTGTTTCTTTGTTTAATGGTATATCAACCTTCCTGAATTATATAATACCAAAACTATCCTTTCAGAATAACAGAAGTAGTATTATTAAACCCATAGTTGGAGAGATAAGGAGGTTTAAACCTTTCCCAATGGTATTTGTCCAAAAATGATTACAGCACCACTGGGAACTCGCTTACTAAGAAGTCAGTCTAGCCATAATGCTATTGGGACTCCCAGGGTTAAATATTCAAGTCTAAGGCAAAATTAAAATTTTCTATGTCAATTGTTTAAAATCATACTTGGTAAAAATTAACCAAATATATATCTTATGAATCTGAAGATTAATATGTTTAACCAAATATATTTAACCAAATATATATCTTATGAATCTGAAGATTAATATGTTTAAAAATTGTGTGGGGGTAGGGTAACAAAAGTAATTTTTTAAGTTAACGTTAAATATTTAGAAAATTTTTGACAAAATTTTATATAGCTAATTAAAGTTTATTGGTATGATTTTTTAAATACCTTAAATTTATGAAAATACATAATGTTCATATTTCTAACTAAAACGCCAATGTTACACACATTGTTAAATACGGTATTCATTAATTTACAACATCCAATTGAACGTTGACAAACGAGAAAGTTCTCGTTTACTTGAAGCTTTTTTTAAACTCAAACAGTCGATTTCATTAATTTAAAAATAGACATGCTTTACAAAGAAACATGTATACTCATGTACCCCATAATTCTGAACTTTCAATTATATCTACTTCTAAAGCACAAACACACACACACACACACACACACATATATTATTCCGAAAAAAAAAAAAAAAAAAAAAAAAAAAAAAGTGTATTTTATGATCACATAATCAAATTAACCACTATTAATTAAAATAAGATTTTTTTTTTTTAAATAGTTAAAGATGTTGAATAAAATTGATTACAAACAGTATAAAGAGATAGGATAGTAAGTAGAAACTTCAAATCAGTTTGAATAATATTTATTCACTTGTTTGAAAAGAAAAAAAATACCATTATTAAACAGACGTTAAATTTACAAGTAAAAAAGATAAAGTTTAATAAACTTACATTAAAAAAATTAAAATTTACTTTTGGGAGACCAGATAAAGTATTTAAATCAAAAATAAGTTAAAATTAAGAAATTTTGTAAAGCTGACATTAGAGAAAAATTACCAAAAAGTTTAGAGAAATAAAAAAAATAATTTGAAATAACCAAGTTAGTATAGTTTACTTTTTAGAACAATAAAAAGATTAATAAATTTTTAGAGAAAAAGTTAATTGAATTCTATTTCTTCTATTGATCGTATTTTGAGCAATAATGTAAGTAAAATACACCAAGTCTCGTGTGGCTTTGTTTAAAACTCATTTCAACACCCATCCCTCTTTAAGCCAGAAGAAAATAAAAAAGCGTGGGGTTTTCAACTAAGATTTGGTACTAAAAAAAAAAAAAAAAAAAAAAAAAGGACGGAAAACAAACTAAAAATCAAAGTTTTTCTTTTAGGTAATTGAAAGAAAAAGAAAGAAATAAAAAGTTTAAATAGTATTGTATACATCTGATGAATGATGTCGGTCATGATTTTTTTTTTTTTTGTAAGTTTAAATGATAAAAACTGAATTAATAGACAGAAAGTGTTTACGAAAAATTATCGATAAAATTTATCTCGCTGGCTACTTTACGTGGTAGGTCAGTTGCCATACCATCAACGAAACAAGGGACAAAGATTTAGAAAAAGAAAACGATTCAAGAGAATTCTTTTTTAAAGGCTTAAATTATTAAGAGTAATTGAATATCCCGGTAATAATGAATTCTAAAACACGTTTTAGATTTACTTTGTTTTAATGGCATATCAACCTTCGTGGGTTATTTAAAGCCAAAGCAGTCTTATTAGAAAACTATAGTACTATTTAACCGATAGTTATGGGGTGGGGACTGGATATTAGTCCAAAAGTGAACATAATGGCACGACTGGAGTTCGAAATCGTTTACTACGATGTCGCTGTCCAACACGTTAGCCACTACTCCACGAAAATTCCCCCATAAGTAATCTGATAATATCAAATTTTGTTATCAATAATAATTTGTTTCAATTTTGTCTTTTAAATCCATTTTCTATAAATATCGAAATGAAACAAGACACTACAAAAGTCATTTTGTATTAATAAATCCATTTTTTTTTAGATACATCAAAACAAATGCAGAGGATAATTAAGCGTTCAACGTCATCCTTATATAGAGAGAGATGAGTAACCATTAAGCAAATGTCGAAACTTACTAAAAAATGAATAAGCTTACTAATTGCCACTTGATCCCTAACTCAAAACTTTTCATTCTGTTTATTTTAAACTTGCAGTTTTTTTTTTAATGCATTTAAGACATTTGAATAACGAAACGATAATTTGAATAACATTTACTTTTGCTCCATTCAATTTTTTTTATTACTATACGGTTACTGAAAAGATGTAGAATCTAAAACTGATATATAGCTTATTAGTAACAAAAAGTTGTTCAATTAGATTTAGAAAAAAAGTTAGTTTTTCATTGGCAAAACTTATCTATTCAACTAGTGGTCAGAGGGTTGATCCGTTAGGTTGAAGTATTTTTTTTTTTAAATAGAAAAAAAAAAGTACATAAATGTTATTTGTAAAAATTATGATATTGATGTTTATTTCATCTTAATATTTCCGAGTTGGCGAACAACTTTTTACGAAAGAAAGAAATAGATAGCAGTTGCTATTCAGATGGAAAAATTTAGGTCCGGGTAAATACGTTCGAGTGATACTGTTTAATATTCGGAGAGGGGAAAAAAAGCGTTTCCCTCAATAAGACTTCCGAAGCAGTTAGCCCATAAAGAATAAAACTAGTTACAATTTAGCAAAATTTAGAATTATAGATGAAGTATAATGAAAAAGTTATGTTCATCCAAATATTTTAAGAAGGGTCAGAAGTTCATAAGAGATTAAAATGCTTTTTGGAGAAAAAAAAAAAGAAAAAAAGTTGTATATGAAGGAGGAGGTGGAGAAACAACGACAATGACGACAACAAATAATTAAATAAAAACAAGATTCAAAAACATTGCAATGGAATAATCGTAAAAACTTTAGAATGTATTTGAGTATTTATTTTTAAATGAAGATTAATGAAATAACATTTAAAGTTTTACTGAGAAAAAAAAAATTAATTGGAAAAGATGATTGATATTTAAAATTATCAAAGTTTTTTAGTTGTGGTGCTAATATAAAAAAAAGTTGAATAAAAAAAGAAAAAAAAAAGAAATGCATTTTTAATTCTCACCTTGGTAACTCATGGCTGGATGCAAGATATCAACATTCGGTGATGTGAGACTTAGTCCGTTTACCGAGTATGGAGGGGCTTTAGTAGTTGGTGCTGATACTGGGGGATAAGCCATACTAGCCATTTAAGACCGTTGACGACTTATTAGATATATATATAAATATATATATATAAATATTTTTAAAAATAAAATTCTTTTCAAGATCCAAGTTTTATCACGTTTAAACAGGAGCGTTGCTCAGCGAAGATGTCTTGAGGATGTTTTAAAATGATGATGTCGCTCTTCAGTAAAATTTCGTTTAAGTCTGATTCGTAGACTCGACCACCAGTAGGGAAGACGACGACGACGACGACAGTAATGATGATGATGATGATGATGTTAAAAACAAAGTGGTGGTGGTGGTAGTAGTGGTGGTTGGTTGGTTGGTTGGTTGGTAGCGGCGGAGCTAGGCGGGGTAGAGAACTGCTACCTACCTGTCTTCCTGATTTTGATAAATTCCTACTGCTACGATATTTGTTATAGTGGCAGAAATGATTCTATTAATTGTTGTTGTTGTGTAGCTGCTGCTGATACGACGATAGTGGTAGTGATCGCTGTGTTAGCCCTGCAGCGGAAAAAAATATTTTTTTTAAATTCGTATAACTTATCTTATAAAATTGCTTGTGATGAATTAAAATAACATTACTTTGATTATAGCGTCAGTATATTGTTTAACTTTTTATGTCTAGGCTTTTCTGCCCACTGTTTCAGTGGGTCGTAAGTAATAGTAGCAATATTCAAAGTTGTGGTTGTAGAAAGACAGAACATAGAAGACTTAAAGATTATAATAGTTATTTTTGTTTTTCGATTTTAAAAAAAGTTTATTAGACAGAGTGATAGATTTAAAAAACCAACAGTGTGTAAGAGATGGGAGAAGAAAATGTCTCGCAATATAGAGTATAAATCAAAGAATTAGCACCTGGGAATCATATACATACAGTTACGTACATACATAAAAGTTTGCGTGTGTAAAAATAAGAGAAAACAGTGGAGAAAAAAAAAAGATTAAGACTGAAAGAGGGAGAAAGTAAGAAGACAAATAAAAAAAGAGATAGAGAAAGAAAAGATATAAGAGGGTATTAACAAAACCAAAATAAAATAGAAGAGGGAATGGGTAGTATATATAAAGATGGAAACAACGGACAAATTACAGAAAGAGTGATTTAACGAGAAAATAAGTTGGGGATTGTGATATTTTTATATGTAAGCTAAACAAATGAAACCAATTCCCGTAGGTTTGTTGGTCATAGCCAATGGAGTGTACACAGACAGACGTTTATGCGTCCAACCGTCGTGTAGCCTTCGACAGGATGGTTGCTATTCCCGCCCCATTACAAGTAGACACGAGCTTAGCTGGCCAGTGATTGGCTGGCTGGCTAGCTACTTAAAGAACCTATAGAAAAGTATGGTGCCATGTTGTTTTTCACAGGACAGCCCGGGTGGAAAAGAGAAAATAAGGGACAGAACAGGGGAAAGAAAACCTATGCAAGTACATAGACGTGAAAAGGGGATATCTGAGATAGAGAAAGAATGATATGATAAAGAGGGTGGGGAATGAAAGAAGAAAAAATATGAACAAAGAAAAAAAAAATGAACTAAAACGAGGACTAGAAGACTAGAAGACTAAAAGACTAGAAGAAAAAAAAAAAGAAAAAAAAGGAATATATAAGGAAAAAAATAGAGAAAATGAAAAATTTGTTAAGGAACAAAGCCTGGTATGCGGCAAATGTACTAAGATTGAATATTTTCATTTTTTGTTTGTTTTTTTTTTTTTATCTTGTGTTCATCAAACACGTGCAAAGGAAAAATAGAAAATTTAAGAGAATGTTCTTGGCAAAAACATTAGCAACAAATGAGAAGATTGCAAATCAAATAAAAACAAAAATTTAAATAAAAAGAGAAAAAAAAAAAGAAAAAATGAAACAAACAAACAAACAAAAAACAAACAAAAAAACAAAAGACTAAACAAAATGCGCAAAAAAAAACACACACAAAAAATAATAAATAAGAAAACCAACCACTCGTGAAAAAAATAAGGAATGTTTAAATGTGTCTAACGAGTGTAAATATAGTTATAAGTTTTGGAAAAACAAAGTATTTTTAAAAAGAACAAAACATTTTTCTGTTGGGTTGTTGTCTTTATATATATATATATATATATATATATATATATATATATATATATATATATATATATCAATTGAACTACAATTTTAAAAAAAGAAGGTCGGAACAGTCTTTATAAACACATCTTAGTCGGCGACAGAAAAAATAGCTTAAATAAACAAATCTTGTCTTCCATATTGAATGAATCATATATATATATATATATATAT
>CAUZXS010004461.1:107500-111601 GCA_963585895.1 Sepioteuthis lessoniana
CTGAACTCCGATTTGTTTGGAAAAGTAACTGTGCGAAAAATTAAAAGATTCAAGTTGAAGGGTGTTCCTCTTCGAAGACAAAAATCATCTGAGTGGCAGAATGGGAACAACTGTAGACATTATGGAATGACTGATCAGAAGCTAATACTGAAACAGAGGTACAAACATTGGAACACTCCTCAATGAATAAGGTCTGATACCATCCCCCTAATACAAATAATAAAATTTAAGCGAGATAAATTCATTAATATATATATATATATATATATATATATATCAGAAATTTGTTATACTTATACCAAAGCATACATATTCAGAAATAATAGTCGAGCATCAGTTCCTTGACTCTGAAATTAGATTTTTTCCTGGTTTTATATAATGAAATTCATGTACGTTTATTCGGGGAGTTTTGTCGCGGATTAATTTTTTGACATTAATTAATGATTCTCAAACTTAAATTCTATGAAGACTTTAAGGATAAAGGCACTTTTATTTCATATATTGGCCAAATGTTCACATAATTGGTCAGAAGCTTACATAAACCAGATAATACTTAAAGTGAATTGAATCCAAAAAGTCAAGTATGACGAAGTTTTCTTGATAAGAAAAATGCAAATTAATTATTTCTCTTCATTTCTCTCAATCTATATATATATATATATATATATATATATATATATATATATATATAAAACTTTTTAATATCTAGTTAGCTACCTAATTGGTCAGATCAGTCTTTTAAATGCACCTATCATAATTTCTTTGAAACAATTTGTGCATTTACTAATCTATATACTCATACATACACTCGCATATGTACTACATACAATACACATATTCATATATCTATTATATATGTATGTACACACACTCACACACAAACATATATATATATATATATATATATATATGTATATATATATACATATACACACACACACATTTTCATGCAGATAGATAGATAGATAGATCATATTTACCCAACCCCTCCGCTCGAGCAGGATATGACACAAGGTCAATTTTTAAGCGGAGTTTAACAGGTTTGAATTCAGAGTTTTCCTTCTCCTAGACTAGTTACCTCACCAAGGCTGAAGAACCGAGTCTGTCCTACTATTTACCCATAGATGGAGGGAGAATAATTGGATTCATACCTTTCCCAAGGGTATTAGTGCTATGTGAAATGCAATCAGCATCGTCCAGGATTTGAACTCGTGTCGCCGTGTCCGTATCCTGCGACGATAACCATTACACCACGGGCACCTCCATAAGATAGATAGATAGATAATATTTTTACTTTCTAACAAATGTACACAAACACACTCCCGAAGATATATATATATATATATATATATATATATGTATGTGTGTGTGTGTGTGTGTGTGTGTGTGTACACTCATATATACATACATACGGATAGATAGATAGATAGATAGATAGATATGAATAGACTGAGATAGATAGATAGATAGATAATTTTGTATGAGTGATGGTAATTGAATGTATGTGTTTGTACCTATGTTCGTGTGTGTATATGAAGAGTGTGTGTGTCTGTGTATGTGTCTACTTACGTATACGCATGTCCTCACTTTTAGTTTTAAAATCTATTTACTTGTCAGGAGCAATATGTACATACATACATACATACATATATACATGTACACATGCATACTTACATATATATATATATATATATATATATATATATATATATATATATATATATATACATACATATACATACATACATACATACATATATACATGTACACATGCATACATACATACATATATATATATATATATATATACATACATATATATACATACACGCATGACATATACATACATACATACATACATACAATAACAAGGTTGTATTTGATGCGGTTTAGCAGTTAAAAGTCGAAGAATGAATTTTCAAACGAATATTTCGTTTCAGCTGCATATTACGTTCCGTTTTCAAACGGTTTTTTCAATTGACCTTTACACTAACTGATATTCACGATATATGATATATAAATCATGGTTTAACAAAGATAGAAATAATAAATTAATTACATAGCTGCCTGAGTAAAAAGAAGTCATTTCACAAAAGGTATGTTAAATCCTAAGTGTTTAAAAGCACGTGATGAAGCTGTGTTTTAATTTCACAAACATTTAGGGAAACAAAAATATAATAAATCCGAATGTTTCGTGTGGGAAAAAAAATTATTTTAGTTCAACAGAAAACTAAACAAATATTCTACAAATATTTGAAAATTGCCCAAAAAAGAAAGAAAAGAAAAACAAACAAAAAACAAAAAGATATCTAAACGAGAAAGAAAATAAAAGAGATAGAAATTAAAAATATATCTACCTGTGTCAATTAACTCGCAAGGGGTCTTATTTCATTCCACTCCCTGCAAACTAAATCCACCCTTGAATTTTTAGAATTTACAAAACGATTCGGAAGAAGCTTTCGTGTGTCTAAATGATACTTAATAAATTAATTTCTTTTTTCTGAATAAAATATTCAGTTATTAAACATTCAAAAAACAGAGTAAAAAAAAACAAAAACAAAAAACAAAAACAAAAAACAAAAACAAAAAATGGGAAACATACTATTTGTGGAAGTTGGGAGTCACGATTTTTCCCTTGTTAGGCATTGAGTAAATATATACATATATAAATATATAAATATATATACATGGACATATATTACACTTCTTTTGGTCAGGAATACGTAAGTTGGTCGAAATATCTCTTCGTAGACGATCCACTTTGTGAAGGGAGCTGATAGTCAAAAGCACACCTTCACTCACGAATAAAGTTCTTCTCAATTTATTTTATCAGGGCTTCTAGTTATTTATAAAGCCTTGCCCCAACACCAATCGAATCATTAAACATCTCCTGCTACAAAAGCTAGTCCTCCACCTTCCATCCATTCATTCCTTGGACTACAGCTCGTCGATTCCCGCTAAATTTTTACTCTATCGTTAATACACGTTGGTTTCTTTTTAGCTACCCTTTTTCAACGATACATTTCCACCTATTTCCGGATACACTAATTGTTGTGTTTTTTTCTTTTGGTGGGAGCAGTTTCTTTATTGGTTGTGTTCTTTTTCCTTTGTTCTTTTTTTTCATTGTTGTTATTTTTCTTCTTTCCTTTTTTTTTTTTTTTTTTTTTTCGATTCTCCTCCTCCACGACATTGTTCAATTATATATTCATCTCTCCTTTTAAAATCCTTTATTTTCTTTTTCTTGAAAGCTCTATCTGCTCATATATATATATATATATATATATATATATATATATATATATATACATATATATATATATATATATATATATATATATATATATATATATGTATATATATATATATATATATATATATATATATATATATATATATTTTAATTTCAAATTTTTCTTATATATAAATATATATAAGAATAATGGGAAATAAAAAATATAATATATATATATATATATACATGTATATGTATATATATACATATGTATACACATGTATATATATATACATGTATATGTATATACATATATATGTATATGTTCGTATACATGTATATTTGTAAATGTATATATATATATATTTCTATTTTTCTTAAATATATATATATGCATATAAGAAAAAAATTAAATAAAAACAATATATATATTGTTTTCTAATATATATATATATATATATATATATATATATATATATATATATATATATATATATATATATATATATATATATATATATATATATATATATATATATATATATATATATATATATATATATATATATATATATATATATATATATATATATATATATATATATATATATATATATAGGCCTAATGAGTAGAGTTTTCGCTAATTGTCCGGGAGACCTGGGTTCAATCCTAGGTCGAGTCATACTAAAAACTCAAAGAATGATATTTGATGCCGCCTTGCTAAGTACTTAGCATTATAAGGTGCGGATCAAGGGTAAAGTGGAGCAATCCAGGGAATCGAGTAGCGCCTTCCCCTACACCTCGGTGTAGAAGCCATTTAAAAGGGAGCCTTCGGGTCACCCTCGACTTTGGTCGACAAATTTACTTTC
>CAUZXS010004463.1:0-32500 GCA_963585895.1 Sepioteuthis lessoniana
TGGAAAGAATGAGTTCTTGAAAGAGAAGGGTATATAGAGGCAATTCTTGTCATGCAGTCGGCTCCAAAATCGTGGGACAAAATTGAAGTTACGGACGTAGTCGTGAAGACAAACCACGTGACTTTCCTGACCAATAGGTTCCTGAGACTGATTAGTTTACCGACATCCAACATCTTTATTTCGGGAACAAGTGACATCACGGCCATTTTAAAATATAGGATTGTAAATCCTACACAATCCACCATTTTAAAAGTTCTCAAATATCAATATAGAGAAATATTTTTAAAATTCTATAAACAAACTCTTTAAAAAAGATAACCCCCTTAACAAAAAAATCAACAGGAATAATATAAAAATTAGTTCTTCTTGTACTAACAACATCTCCAAAATAATTTCTAACCACAAGAAAAATTGATAAACTAGAAGAAAATAACAATGACAACCCAAAACAATAATGCAATTGTAAAATAAAAAAAATGAATGCCTCCTACTGAATAAATGCAACCTAAATAATATCATTTATCAGGTTAATATCTCAACCAAAGAAAATAACACAAATAATAAAGTATACATAGGTTTTACCAGGTTGAGTCTCATTAGGTGCCCCTTTCACATGGCCTTGTGCCACATCTAAGCAAAAGCTTAGTAAATTTCCATAGGTTTTACCAGGTTAAACTGGAAACTCAGATTCCACAACCACCTACAATCGTTCAAAAATCCAACATTAAAAAATCAAACAGTCCTATCTAAATACTGTTGGCATTTGAAAGAACGAAGACTTACACCTATTATAAATTGGAAAAATAATAAAAAGTTCAACCTCCACCTACAGTTTAAACGAAAGATGTAATTAATGCCGAGAAGAGAAAATATGTATACTGAAATATCAATATACATATTGTAGCAGAAAGAACTTCGTATGTTTGGCGCGTAAATTATTTTGACCGTTGGTCTCGACAAATATTTTCATCCAATGAGGATGAAGAATTCCATTCGGCCCGGATAACTTTCCTGGGCATATCGAATTCGGTGAAAGCCCGCCAAACCACCTCTTCCTCGGCATATCTCGAGCAGGACGGATGTATTTCTGTCCTCGCTCTTATGGCAGCAGTTTCATTACACCATGAGGAGAGCCGTCTAATTCATGGACCCTTGAGTCTACCTTTCTTGACCCAAGGTTTCCCCGTTGAATATGAATTAGACGAATTGATTTCGCCTCAGATAATTCAGCTATTTCATTCCTGGACAACCTTTAAGGAGACAATGATTACTTCTCTCCAACAGCAAACAGGACCACACATGGCTGAATATTTCATTCCTATTCTAAAATCAATAACTCAATATTTGCCTTGACTGTAACGACGCATATTCCGATCAGACATTTAACTCATTTATTCTTTCTCAATGCCATGATTATTTCCTCATATTTACCCAACCCCTCCGCTCGGGCAGGATATGACACAAGGTCAATTCTTTTTAAGAGGAGTTTAACAGGTTTGAATTCAGAGTTTTCCTTCTCCTAGACTAGTTGCCTCTCCAAGGCTGAAGAACTCAGTCTGCCCTACTATTTACCCATAGCTGGAGGGAGAATTATTGGATTCATACCTTTTTCAAGGGTATTAGTGCTATGTGAAATGCGATCAGTCTCGTCTAGGATTTGAACTTACGGCGATAACCATTACACCACGGGCACCTCCAATTGATTATTTCCTTCTTCCTACGAGACTTGCAGAATAAAGGTTCCTTTTAATCCGACTGTTATTAAACCTTCTTGAAAATCTTTCGATATCTTCGTTCCGAGGAGGTTATTTATCTAAATTCCTCGTTATAATATCAATAAGAATCAACTAAATACGAGAAAATGATTAATTACAAAATGTAGACATAGAAATAAGTTCTTAATTTAACTTAATTTTATATCCGAATTGTATTAAACATATTCAACTTTAAAATACATATAAACAATCTACAAATTAATTCCAACACTGAAACACTAATAGAGAGCCAAAATATAAATGAAATAAAAAATTGAAACTAAAAAGCCTGTCATAACGAATTGATAGTTGCTGCAAAAAATAAAACAGGACCACATCTATATAATGAAAAAAATTTAAAAATAAATGCAAATCGAAAAAAAGATCTAAACTTAAAACTAGGTTTAAAAATAAGGAGGAACTAAGATAGATACTACACCGTCCGGAGAAAAATAAAAAAACGTAGAACAACTAATAAATTTATCATTAAGATTACAACTTGATATTTATACAAATATTATAAAATAAAAAAAACCCAAAAAACCCCCCAAAAAACAAAAAAACGAAACAAATTCTATTTCAATATGAATTCATTACTTGTCACGATCAACTTGAAAATAAAAAGAAAAAAAGTAACTCTCCCCAATAAAGAAAACAACTAGAAGTGTGTTACGATATGTGTCCCCTAAAGAAACATTTAGTTAATTCAATTCTAATACTGATTAACAAAAATACATGGACAATATCATTAAATATTGAATTCAAAAATTATTTCCAAAGGCTATCTTTAATTTAATAATAGGAATTTAGGTTTCTTATTCAAACTATAACATGAAGGCAGATGATATTACCATTTAAACATAAATGGCAGTTGACGTTGTATCGTTCTGTTGCCTCTTGTTATATTGAAATAAAATATGAAGGCGTTGATATTGATGGTTTTCAATCTAGTAGTTTAATGACAGCTTGAGAGCAAGTTTTTCCTTGTGCCGTGAGTTGAAGAAGATGAAGAGTCAGTTGTAAATGGCTGTGCGGGAATATAGTACTTAGCCAGATACTTCGGGGTCCATTTGGTTTAGGAGGGAGAAATCATTGACCAGAAAATGGTCTCCTAAAGGCAGCAGAGGAACAAGTGTTGAAGTGTGCTCTCTCGAGATAAAATTCCTTGTCTTCTGTTGGAATCGTCCCGGGATAAAGAGAAAACTGTTATCTCTCGTGTCGGCTGGTCTTACCCTGTTGCCTGCAAGGAGGAAAGGAAAAGAGTGGGCGAGTATGGTTAGCACTGCCTTTTATGGTGCCCGGAGAGGTGTGAACGGGTAGAATAGCATCGGTCATTCTCATTGGATGAAATGTATAAATTCAAAACTCCAACGGCAAAAACTATTCCCGCACTAAATAATGGTTTGAAATTCTTTCTGCTACAAGACTAAACCTCAAATCACGAGGAACACCCTCCGGCATATACTGGTTTTTAAATGATAAATAGCAGTTCAAAATATATACAAATAATTCTTTAAAATAAAATAAAATAAAATTGAGAAATACGAGGTGCATACGATAGGTTTCCAGACTTTTTCGTATGGGCATTTAGAATTGTCGTAGACTCATGAAAATTCAGTATGTTATTGCTATACATCTTATGAGATGACTGACCAATTTGTATGATTTCAGGTTCAAATGAACAGCTACAGAAGCAACTGGAATACACCCTACTAAAGCCTGATTGTCACAGCTGGTGAATTTCAAAAATGTAATCTGACACTTTACAAGAACGATATGTAATAGAATTCTGTTTTAAACTTGGAAAAATGCCACAGAAACGTATGGAATGCTTCAGACTGCTTTTGGATGAATCAAGCATCAGTTTTTGAGTGGCATGAGAGATTCAAGGAAGGCAGGGAGTCTGTGAGGGATGATGAGAGGTGTAGAGTAGTAAGGAAGTCAATACACCAGAGTTGATTGGCCAAAGGGTTAAGGTTAGGGTTTCTATGTTGAGGTTTTAAGAGAGTTCAGGAAGAGATTCCGTTGGAAGAGGCCAGCACTCTTCAAATTGGGTCAGTGGCATATCCAACAGGACAATACACCAGTCCACAACTCCATCCTTGTCACAGACTATTTGACCAAGATGGGCATCAACACAGTTCCTCACCGTCCCTATAGTCCAGACCTTGCTCCCTGTGACTTTTGCTTATTCCCTAAGCTCACAGGCTGTCGTTATGAGACAATTGAGGTGATGAAAGAAGCTGTGACGAAGGTTATTGACACGCTCACACAAGAGGACTTTTATGGGGCCTTGAAGAAGTTGTTGGAACGGTACAACAAGTGCATTGCAGCTGGAGGAGATTACTTCGAAGGCGACTAGAGTTTCATGTGTGTATTATCAATAAAAGTGCCAATACGAAAAAAATCTGGAAAAATATCGTATGCACCTCGTAATTAAACATTAAAGTGATTTCATAAGTAGATTAATAAGTTTTTTGTTTTTGTTTTTTGTCTCTTGCAGCCGGAAACGATATAGGGAATTCTAAATAATAGTTGAAGCACCATTGTATTAACTCCATTTGATAAAGGTCATAACGACCAGAAATAGATTCATTATGGAAACTTTAAATGGAAGTTTTTTCGTCAAATATATATATATATATATATATATATATATATATATATTGTCATCCATTGACAGACTGTTTCATTCTATCAGAACTCTTCAGTGTGGCTAGACACGTAGGACGCTTGAAGCCGGGATCGAAACCCATCCAACTTTACGTTAGACGAAGTCTCAGACCGCTCGGCCAACAAGTGTACCACGTTTGGCTAAGGGAATTGTTAAGGCATTTATCTAGCAACAGCAGCAGCCGTTTGTTTACATTTTTATACCCTATCGGTTACCAGAGTGCTCAATTCTTTCGAAGAGCTTTGCATTATGCGAGCGGCGGCCGAATGGTGGAGTGGTTACATGTGCATCTGTGTGCTATCCTAACTTAAATATATACACTCTATCAATGATATCGAGCACTCAATTTATAAATATAGCAACCTACATTATATATATATATATATATAAGTTGGCTGACCGTAGTCAGGGGCGATCCGAAATCTGTGTTTTCAATAGCTTCAACACTGAGGTGTAGGGAAGAGCACTACTCCTTTTTCTGGATTACTCAATTTACGCTTGATCCATACCGTGTAATGCTGAGTGTTAAGCAAGAAGGCATCGAGTACGATTTTTAAAGTCTTTGGTATGACTCGACCTAGGATTGAACTTCGGTCTCCCGGGCCATTGGTGAATACTCTAACACACACACACACACACATATATATATATATATATGTGTGTGTGTGTGTGTGTGAGTGTGTGTGTGTGTGTACATATTTATGATGAAAATTTAACGCTAAAAGCGTTTTTAATCAGTAAATTTTTTACATTGCTCTTTGCACCACAATACAGAGGATAATTACCATATTTTATAACAATAAAAATAAGACATGAACAAAAGTAGATAAAAAATTACTTTGCCGATCCTCCAGTTAGCCAGGACGTTATTTTATTTTATAGTTGAAAATATTGTATGTATGTGTGTGTGTGTGTATGTGTGTGTGTGTGTGTGAATAAAAATTCATCACCCAAAATGTTGGTAAATAAATTTTATTGATTTTTTATTAATGCCAACCAGTTTCAACGTTAGGCCTTCATCATGAAGTGTTTATTTTAAGACTGATTGATAGGTTTGCGGCGTTTGGGTGAACATTTGCGTTCATGAAAATCGAACATTCTTAACATTTCATTAAATAGTGAGAAACTTGAAAACAGTTTAACGGTATTTTAGAAAAAATTCTAAGTGTCATCAATATATATATATATATATATATATACCACTTTCTCTCTTAAACGTGTTTGATTGAATAGGACAACCACTGACTATTTTATTTTTGATCCATTCAAGTCTTGCTGTTTGACTTCTGGAAGGAATCAATTTTGGAAGTCGCCGTATGTTTCCAAGTACTTTTCCCCCAACTGGATCCATCTTCGGTGGAGTAAATGTATAAATGTATATGAATCATCATTGCATTTGTAATTTCATTATTCACACCTCCGAACACGGCTCCTGTAGGAGCCATTATTACTCGAGAGACATACGGCGCCTTCCTCAATTCATTTCTCTAAGAAGTCACTCAGAAACTTGAACGACCCAAAGACAAAATAGGCTGAAATGAAGTGTCTGTCCAATATAATGACGCACGCACGCACACACGCAAATATATGACAGTTTAAATTATTCTAAAAATAATTTTAAACAGTTATTAAGCTTCTCATTATCGAATGGAATGTTAAAAATGTTTGATTTTCATTAACGTAAGCGTTCCCCCAAACATCCGTAAAACTTTTAGTCTTGACATGGTGACTGAGAAATAGTGGCTGAGAAATGCAAAAATTTATTGAAGAACGTGAGAGGTGTATGTAGAAGGATGTTTTTGCAAAAGATTTGAGCAAATGGGCTAAATTAAAGGTTAAAATATTCAAGATGAAGACAGACCGAGCAAAATCACAATGAAGAGTACACCTGAAATGGTGGATTCAGTTAATACGAACATTTTGGTTGACATAAGAGTTACAAAAAAGGATATTTCTGAATATTTGGGAATTTCTGAGGGTATAACACACAAAATTCTGCATGACGACCATATCTTTTCAAAGGTCAGTTGTCACTGGGTGTCCCAAAATGTTGAAACCAGAGCACAAGGCCTCATACTGCAGCAGGAACATTGAAAACCATTTGTTTATATTTCTACTGTCATACGTTTATGTATAAAGTGATAAGGAAAACTGTTTATGTAGCACTATATGGGTGGCCCGCCAAAGCAGACGATTCCTTTGTCTGTTTTGGCGCGAAACCAGACAAAGGATTCTTGGACCTGAAATCTCGCCGTATCCGGAAGTGGTAAGGGGACGCGAAAGAGAGTTGGCTGGACAAAGGAGCTGGCAAGAGTTGACGACGGGACCCGGACGAGAGCAGTTGGCGACTGGACAGCAGAGAGGTGGGACAGCAAACAGAGTTGGCGTGGAACCACGGACAGGGGCAGTCAACACCGGACTCCGGAGACAGTAGCAGAGAAGAGAGGGTCCAGCCACAGTGAAGAAGATCGACTCAAGATGTCTGCACTCGAGTTGCTTGTGGAATTTTCGCTAGTAACCCACGCTAGCGATAGTCCGCACATGCATGTAGTGTTGCAATACCTCCTTCTGCTCTTGGTTAACCCCAAGCTTTGTTCGTGTTTGTTCGTTTGTCCTTCTATTTTCTCCGCCCACCCCCGATCGTATTCTTGTGTGGTGGCAAGAAATGTGCGTTACCCCCCGTCGAGCCACTAGTTGATCACCAGCTGGCTAAGAAGTGACATGGTTAGAAGAAAGTTAACGTGTGTGGGGGAGAGGGGCGTAACGTTACATTTATATATAAAGTGCCAACAAAAATTTTTTATATAAAATGCCTAGATAAAATGTTTATACATATACTGTCGACAAAATGTTTATAAAGTGCCCAGAAAATATCTATATGGAAAGTGCCAAGAAAAACTGTTTATATATGAGTAAAAAGTAAAGTTGGCGACCGTAGTCTCGCTATTACATTTATTTTTGTACTAATATCACTAAGAAAGGTATCAACCCTCTTTATTCCGGCAGCAATTGGTTTAATAATATCATTGCTGTTTTCCCTCACGCTGAAGTTATGATAAGAAAAAAGTAGGTATATTTTTGGCAATATTTTCATGGTGAGAATAAATGAATATAAATGTTCAGATTTGATTTCAAACTTTGAACATACAAAGGTCTTGAATGCCTAGACTGGTTTAATGGTAAAAAACTAGACTGGGAAACCATCACTATTGAATTCGAATCTCTTTGGGTGTCCCATTCAGCCAACCTTGTGCCATAACTAAGCAAAGCTTAGTAAATAAGGGCGTCCCATTGTGATATAATAGTTAACAAGTTCGATTCTCACTGAGTGTCTCATACATGTAGCATTGTGTTCCAACTAAGCAAAACTAAATAAATGATAATCGAGAAGTAATTATTTCATATACTTCTCGTGGATTGACAAAAAAGTGCACATTGAAGCGATTCTTATCTTTATTGATAAATGGGGTCACCATAGCCCCTTATTGCCCAGTCAGCTGGGGCTGTAGAATACACTGACTGCACCTCTGCAGAGGGGTAAGACCCCCCTAACGAGTGTCCTGGATATGACACTAAACAATCTGATGGTGAGGTTCCAGCAGTGCTGGAGCTTTGGGGAACGCGGAGTACCCCTTTATTGCCATTGCTCCCAGGCCCACTCTGGCCCGGAGTGGTAGCGCCTGATGGGGTCCTATCTATAGGTTAAATAGAACTAACAGCATACAAATGCTAAACTGAATTGCTTGAAATAGAAATGTTTTTGACAATTAAACCGTACTTACATTTAAATTGCGTGCTTATGCTTAACGGAATTATTTGAAATTGAACTGTTTTCGACATTAAAACCGTATTTACACTTAACCGAATTGTTACATATAACTGCTTGAATAGTTTGAAATAGAAATGTTTTTGACCATTAAACTGTGTACTTATGCTAAACTGAATTGTTTTAAAAAGAACAGATTATTTACATAAAAATGGATTTGGCGTTAAATAACCTACAAAGGTTGATATGCCATAAAACCCAACAAACCAACCAATAAATTAAACCATATCCCCTTATTTTCTTTTCTTTAATGACTACTTCGAAACAATACTCAATGATAAAAACAAAAATATCTTATTCCAAAGAAAAGAAAGTAGGTATTACCTCTGACAAAAATTATGGAATTAACATACTTAGAGGATGCTCACTTTTTTTTTATTTAGCAGTAAATCAACAAATAACAATACATAAACCAATAATATTAGAAAAAAGCTAGACTAGCACACCATCACTAGTTTGAGTCTCATTGGGGGCCCCAAATATCCGAGCTTGTACCACAACTTAGCAAACTTTAATATATAAGATAGACCTATCGTGGTGTAATGGTTAACGAACTAGACTTTGAGAGCCATTGCAACTGAGTAGTGAGTTCGATCTTCAGTGGATACCCCATACTTGTTGACTAGAATAAAATCTAAGCGATGTTTTGTTAAGGTGCAACTTAAGCAACTTTTCGTATATAACCACATTCAAAGGACATCTTTTCATGTATACTTAATTTGTTTGGGGTGAATCTCTTGAATTTGTACACGTCATTCCTTATCGGCATTTACACGCATACTAGTAAAATCCCCTTTTGCAAAACAGATGCGTTCAACTCTATGAGGCATTGACAGGAGTGGGTAAATTTGAGTACAGCTATTTAAAAATCGGTTAAAGACTGGTGCTGTTGACAGCTAAAGTGCGTTTTAGTTGGAAACTTGCTTACCACATATACCTGTTCATTTACAGACGCACCCCCTCCTGAAATAAGTGTATATTTAGAGTTGCTACCCCCACCTAGCTATCAGCAAATTTCTCCTGATAATATGCCTTCTAGCTAACTCGACAACAACGACGAATGGGGTTACTGCCATCGCCGTCGCCGCAATCACCACTACCACTACTGTATTAGCCAGTCTTCCCCATAACAGTTATTTATCAATAAACAAGTTTTGGGGGAGGTCCTGTATATTTCCTCTTCGCTTCTACCGTTGCAGTTTTTTTTTTTTAACCTTGCCGTCTCACAAATTTTAGTTCATCCATCATCGCTAAACGGTTTCAGCATCTAAATATTCTTAGATGTTTTGTTTTTCATTTGTAAAACCCGTTTAACACTGTTTTTTTATCAATCAAGAATCTCGCTTGTCTTGTCTTCAAACTGCCTATGTTGTAACAACAAACTGGAATTTCAAACATGAATTTTTTTTTTTTTAGCATCTTCATTTTAAGATTAACAATTGTCAACTATTATTTCATTGGTATGTCACGTAGTATGTTAATAAGAGACCTAAACTAGCAGACATTTGTTTGTGAGATTGATTCTCACTTTGTGCCCCAAACATTTGATATTCGATAAATCGAAAGGGAAGCACCCATCGCGTAGTGGTTAAAGTATTGAAATGTGTCCTCGAAGTGAGTTCGAATTTCAGTCATGCTATTACATTCCCTTTTGGTCTAATGCCCCTTGGGAAAGATATGAACCTTCTCATCCACCTTCAGCTATGGGTTAAATAGTATTACTGCTATTCTTCTACAAGGATGGCTATGGCAATGAATAACCCACAAAGGTTGATATGCCATTAAAAACAAAGAAACCAAACAAACTGAATTGTTCGAGGTTAAAGATCGGACTAAATATATACGAGGGTCGGCTGAAAAGTTCATAGCCTGACACTTCTTTTATCGGTGTTGCAGTGCTTAGATCCCATTGGTCAAAGGCATCATTAACAGCAGATATAAGGTCATTATTTGTACTTTTCCATCTACTCTTTTAAAATATTTTTACTTATTTACCAATCACTATCCTGCTTTCACTTTGATAGTTTGGTCTATTTGTTTAATGGTGGTTCAACTCTTTGTGGAGAAGTTAATGCTAAAATTTGATTCATTTCTAAATGTTTGATTGTAATTAACTATCTTTTCAATGTTCTATAATCATTTGTTTGCACAGTTATATGAAGTCAGGAATTCTTAATACAAATAATTTGGACAATAGAATCGTTTCATATATTCCTATTTAATTTTAATATTTTATTCACAGTTATTCGACCTCAAGTAATTATTTCTATTTTATGATATTTATTTGTTTGCACAAAGTTTTATGGTTTTAAGTAACTGATTGCAGTTGTTTGTAAACAATTATAGATTCAAGTAACTATTCTTAGTGAAAAGAATTTGCATATAGTTATATGGTTTCAAGTATTCCGATCAAATACAAACAATTCTCAAACAGATCTGTTTGATCCAAAGATAGGACGCGAAAAGGTATTATCACGTGAAGTCAGAGTGAACCTGAAAGTAATCCCCATGAAGAGGCAACTCCATACTCCCCAGATCTCCAGAACAGGAGCCTCATCACCAGATGTAGTTTAGTGTCATACTCAGGATGTCCCCTTGCGTGTGTGTGGGGGTCTTATCTCTCGGTTTTTGAAGAAATTTTCACTGATAATCTTTTATTGACTTATCTACAACTAATAGTATTTGTCAATAATACACACAGGTTGAAAAATATTCATAAAAAAATTGGACGTAGAATAGCTTTATTAAAGTTAAGGATAATTATTCATAAGTCGTAATAAATCGCATTACAAACGGGTTGTAAAATGGTGATTATTAGAATCAAAGGAAGTGGAAGTGTTTTCACGAAAGGTTGCAATAATTATTCATATTTAAAGGAGATTTTGTGCTTTTATCGTTTATTTTCTTCTGGTTATGACATTGTTTACATCGAGCGTGGTGTACGGAAGACAGATTCCGAAGATCTCAGATAGCATTGATTATCTATAAATCTCAATAAATATTTCGAATAAATATTTAATTTTATTTACTACGTGGATATCTATTACAACAGGTAAGATGATGGGAGAAGCCATTATTTGGCTTTGTATGGCAATCGGTCTATGAGAATGGAAATTAAGAATTGACTTTGTATCACTTCCTGTCCGTGGCAAAAAAGTTTAAGTCGATAGATATTTATCAGAACAATAAGGCCTCGTGCCTTCTTGTATAATTTTACAAGAAATAAACGATAGATATTTATCAGAATAAAAATGGATGAAAGGATTTGCTTCTTTATGAGAACCAGTTGCGTCGCTAGATTTTTTCAATTCAGAGTGGGTGGTTGTGGACACGTGAAAACAACTACAGGACACGTATCAGATAACGTTAAATCTATTTTTGATTTTTGTTTTGTTCGGCTTCATTTGTTTGTTTAACGGCATATCAACTCTTTATGGCTTATTTAATGCCGAAATTTGATTCATTTCTGAATATAAATTATAAAAATATTTCAAACCACTCACGAGTTTAGGATTACGTGTATTAAAATAATATTTTTGGGTTACATGCTTTAAAATAATATTTTAGGGTTACATGCTTTAAAATAATATTTTAGAATTACCTGCCTTAAAATAATATTTTAGGGTTACGTGCTTTAAAATAATATTTTAGAATTACCTGCCTTAAAATAATATTTTAAGGGTTACGTGCTTTAAAATAATATTTTAGGGTTACATGCTTTAAATAATATTATAGGATTACATCTTTTAAAATAATATTTTAGGGTTACATGCTTTAAAATAACGATTTATAGTTACGTGCTTTAAAATAATATTTTAGGGTTACGTGCTTTAAAATAATATTTTAGGGTTACGTGCTTTGAAATAATATTTTAGGGGTACCTGCTTTAAAATAATATTTTTGCGTGTTATGCTTTAAAATAATATTTTTGGGTTACATGCTTTAAAATAATATTTTAGGGTTACGTGCTTTAAAATAATATTTTAGAATTACCTGCCTTAAAATAATATTTTAGGGTTACGTGCTTTAAAATAATATTTTAGGGTTACATGCTTTAAATAATATTATAGGATTACATCTTTTAAAATAATATTTTAGGGTTACATGCTTTAAAATAATATTTTAGAGTTACGTTCTTTAAAATAATATTTTAGGATTACAACCTTTAAAATAATATTTTAGGGTTACATGCCTTAAAATAATATTTTAGGGTTACATGCCTTAAAATAATATTTTAGGATTACAACCTTTAAAATAATATTTTAGGGTTACATGCCTTAAAATAATATTTTAGGGTTACATGCTTTAAAATAATATTTTAGGGTTACGTGCTTTAAAATAATATTTTAGGGTTACGTTCTTTAAAATAATATTTTAGGGTTACGTGCTTTAAAACAATATTTTAGGGTTACATGCGCTTTAAAATAACATTTTAGGGTTACGTGCTTTAAAATAATATTTTAGGATTACAACCTCTAAAATAATATTTTAGGGTTACGTGCTTTAAAATAACATTTTAGGGTTACATGCTCTAAATCTAGATTAAAACTGCTTTTTCAAAAATTATTAACATAAATTGTTCAGTAACTGAGTATTATAAAAAAATAAATAAAAATTAATTCAGAAACAAAATAAATTATAAAATAAATGAATGAAAAATAAGAAATTAAAAAATGAAAATAAAAAATTTTGAAAATATTCTAACCCTTTCACCAGGGTCACATATATTTTATGTATGTCTTTTAAATGTAAACTAAAAAAAAAAAAAAAAAAAATAGGAAAGAAAAAGGGGAAAAATCCATGACATGAAAGGATTCTTTTCGTTTGGCTGAACAAAATCTTCCAACAGTAAAATAAAGATACATTTTTAATTCTTAACTATTTCCTCTTTCTATCTCACTTACTGGTATTCTTAAAATCTTTTTAGTCTGATCATGGACCGAGTACCTAGTATATATATATATATATATATATATATATATATATATATATATATATATATATATGTATGTATAAATGTATGTATGTATATATAATAGAAGTAAAAAGAAAAAGAAAAAATCTATTTATAAAATTGTTATTACACAGCTTCAAACTGAGAAAATTTTGATCAAACATTAATAATAATACAACTATTGTAAAAACAAAACATATAGAAAAGAAATGAAAAATGTTTCGTCGTTGTTTTATGAATATTAATATTAAATCCAAATTCTGTTAATTTGTCTTTTTACAAAGTATGACTGAATAATGAGAAATTGATTCCTATTTAATACCAATAATTTGTTCACAGTTGAATGGTTTCAAGTATTCCTATCTAATACAAATAATTATATGGTTTCAAGTAATTGTTTCTATTCAATAATAATCATTGGTTTGCAAAAATTTATGATTTTAAGTAACTTACGAAGAAATTATTGCTTCAAGTAATTATTCTTTATTGAAATAATTTACACACAATTAAATAGTATTAATTATTCCTAATTTTCAAACCTTTTAGACCTATTGACCCAAACAGATATTATCGTTCGGAGTCAAAGTGAAGTGGTGGTGGTGGGGAGTAGTTGCAATGAATCGGCCCTCGAAGCTCCTCAGATCTCCAGAACTGAAGTCGAAATATCAGATGCAGTTTAATATCATTCCCCAAAAAGCCCTTTTTTTGCTGCGTGGTGCTGGTATTATCCCTCTGCAGGAGTGTAATACAATCAGCGTATTTTAAGCTCTGCCGACAGGAAGATAATAAACAGGAATTCTGTCTCGGAAAATTTCAGCTCGATATCTACTTTATATGATTAAAGAAAAGGTAAAGATTTAGTTTAGCTGACACAACAGACACAAAATAAAAGTCCAGTTTTGCATTATATTTACATTGTAAATCGAACCACTTGATGTTTTAAAAAAAATAATTTTCAAAAATTACTATTCAAAAAAGATGATCGTATTAGAAACCAGAGAAAATTTGGCGAGTATATTCTTGCTGTTTTCGAGAAACGCATTTGAAGAATTATTGGAAGAGGAATGGTAAATCAGGAACAATCCTTTCATTTTCTGAACGTGCACGATTATTTACGATTCTTGTATTTCAGAATCACAAAAATATAATTTAGATAAGTTAACAATAATATTTTATTTTCATTCACTAAATCAGATTAAACTAAGCTTAATAAAATCGTATATAAAAATTAATAAGTTGAACTCATAAGAGATGTACTCTTATGGATCCCCACACATGGCCGCGCAAAAGCAGGACGACCAGCTCGAACGTACATTCAGCAGCTATGTGAGGATACGGGATGTTGTCCTGAAGACCTGCCTAGGGCGATGAACGATAGGGAGGAGTGGCGAGAGAGGGTCAGGGATATCCGTGCTACCAGCGCGATATGATGATGATGATCTCGTTGGCGATTGTTCGTATGTTGCTAACAATTATTGGTAAAAATCTGTGTGAAAGAATAGTAGCGTTACGATCGAATCCATTTGTGGGTGGGTAAGGGGGTTCATACATTTCCTATTAGTCTGAAATGGTACGACTGGAGTTTGAAATCGCTTCCATTAATGTCACAATCGAGCACGATAGCCACTACACAACAGAGACTCCCTTAGATTGATAGATAGATAGATAGTTAGTAGATAGAGTTGGTTTCTTTGTTTAATGGCCTATCAATTTTCGTGGGTTATTTAACACCAAATCTATCCTCGTAGAGGAACAGTTGTGGTACTATTAAACTCAATGATGTGGCTCGGGGGATAAGGGGGGGTCATATTTTTTCCTTGGGTCTAAAAGTGAATGTAATAGCGTGACTGGGGTTCGAACTCATTTACTACAATGTCGAAATCCTGTACGTTAACCACTACACAACAGAGATTCCGCCCCTTGAATGCTAAACTAAAGATAGAATTAAGTAATGACAACAAATGAGCCGCTGCCTTGTCCTTTTGTTATGGATGAAAATGATCCTAAAAGAATAAAACTTTAATCAACAGTATCGTCCATAAATAAGTACACCCCAAAGGATTTTAAAAAAATAAAAAATTAACTTTCTTCGAAAGCAAATATCTTTTTCTACAGGTAAAAAGAACTACAACAAATTAAGAGTTTTTTTCTTTTACTACAGATTATTAAATAAACGAGAGAGAGAGAGAGAGAGAGAGAGAGAGAGAAAGAGAGAGAGAGAGAGAGACAGACAGACAGACAGACAGACAGAGAGAGACAGAGAGTCAGAGAGAGAGAGTATAAAGGAAGAGAGAATAAAAAGCGAAAGAGGAAGAAGAGATAGAGATAAAGGAGAGAGATGAACGAGAGAGGAGACAGAGAAGGGAGTGAGAGGCTAGAGAGAGAGAGAGAGAGAGAGAGAGAGAGAGAGAGAAAGAGAGAGTATAAAGGAAGAGAGAATAAAAAGCGAAAGAGAAAGAAGAGATAGAGATAAATTAGAGAGAGGAACAAGAGACGAGAGAGAGAGAGAGAGAGAGAGAGAGAGAGAGAGAGAGAGATGGGGGAGGGATGAAGACAAAGGAAATACCATAAAAATGCAAGATAGAATTATTTCAAGATAATATATACTCACTTAAGATTATATTCTTGTAACCAATTTGGTTGTATCATTATGTTACTGAGAGCCAGAAGAAGGCCGCCGACGCTAGTCGAAGCGTTAAAATCGTGGTAGGTTTTTCTTGGAGCAAGCCACGCGATTCTCAGTTCTTTTGTTGCGTTGACTCTCCTGAAGACAGATCCTGCGTTAGTCTCTTGAAGCATCATTAATCCGGCGAATATAATCCAAATGAGATTAAAAGATTTATCCATTTTGTCGGTAACGTAGGGATTGTCAAAGATGAAGAATTATGTTGTTTTCCTTTTTGTATTTCTGTGCAATTATTTACGTTTGATTTCTGAACGAGGAGAACTGGAAAAAGACTAAAGTAAATAAATACACCCCCGCCCCCAACCTCGGATGTACGCGATGACCCATTCACACATTTAGAACGTTCAGTTGAATCGGTAATATTCAAAAGAATATCGATAGATTAAGGATTATTTCTTATTTTGACTAGACAATCAAAATGTCATCTATAAATTCAATCTTTTCTTACTTATATATCGAAATTCATTTGTTCTTCCGCCAGTTATGAGTAAATAGTACGGCAGACTGAATTCTTTAGCCTTGGTTGGTTGACTAGTCTAAGAAAAGAAAAAAATGATTTCAAATCAGCTTTACTTTGATTAAAACTTAAGGTTATGTCATATCCTTCCACTTAGTGGAGGGGTTGGGTAAATACATATATATATCTATTACTGTTGGGTATATATATATATATATATATATATATATATATATATATATATATATATATATATATATAAGATATTATTCAATCCAGGAAATCCGGAGTAGGGAATAATTCCAATCAGGACCAATATTCAAAAATAGAATATTAAATTTAAATGGTCCTGATAAAGAGCTCAATGTAAATGAAATCCACAGAGCAAATAATTTTCTCTTAAAAAAAGATTATGTATGTATGTATGTATGTATGTATATTTATGTACTTATATCAATATATATATTATACGTACTTATATACTGAAAAAAATGTTGTTAATTATGAACGAACCTCGTAAAGTGCTGTAGTTGATATATCTCACCGGACATTTTTCGAGGCAAAACTGTTTTTCACCCCCAAATGGGATGAAAAACGACTGAAAAATGATTTCTTATCAAAAAAAAAAAAGAAAAAAAAAAAATTCAAACAGAAAATTAATCCATAAATTACATGAATTCTGAAACGACGTTCATTTCCATTTTTGTGAGTGGGTGAATAATTTTTGACAAAAAATTATGAATGTGTGTTTCTGTCAGCATAAGTGAGTCAAGGAAATTTGCAATGTTTTATGGAAAATGGAAAATGCGTTTTGATGTATTTTTTTTATATTCTTGTTAGTAAAAGTTTCTTTTTTGACCGACTCTGAATTTTGATTTATAAGAAAAGAATATTTTCGAACGAAAGACAGTCTCAATTTAAATTCGAACCTCCAATTCAATATTCACTGAAATTAGAGATTAGGTATTTTTCCACCTACTTTGACATGACAACGCGGGAAAACAAAACTTTTGCGTCTTATATATCTATAATCTATTTATCTCAGCCTGTTCATATCTGACTGTTAATCTGTTTGAATAACATTACTCAAACGTGAAAGATATTACCTGAATTAATAAATATAATTATCAATATTTCTAAAATTTTGCGTTTGTTTATGTTGTTGTTATTTCACATAAAAATGAGAGAGAATAAACATTCTCTGTATCATCTCTCTCTCTCTCTCTTTCTCTCACTCTCTCTTTCTCTCTCTCTCTCCCCCTCTCTCTCTATCTGATAAAAGACGCGAAAGGTAAGGATTGAATAAGGAAGAAATGTTTGGTAATAAATAAATAAGTCACACTTAAAGTCACAGTTTCTACTAGGTTACTAAAGTTAAGCAATGATAGTACTTGTGATGGGTGACCATTTTGTAATAGCTGTAACTGCAAGTAATCTGAGGTTTATGCGCTCGACTAAGCAAAGCTCCGTCGAGCAAAAATTGTATAAACAAATAAACAATTCCTTTTTTTTTCTAGTTTCAGTTACTGTGGATATTTCTTCAATTAACACGATATCAATTTTTTTTCTCAGTTGGATTTATACAAAATAGGGTTTTATTTGTTTGCGCAGGTTGAAGTATAAGTTTAAACATATAAACAAAAAAAAAAAAATGGTTATATTCACAAAATTGTTTAGTAAATAAATGAACTGAAAATGAACTATGACCTTCATTGTTATATCTACAAGGTGTATGAATATATCTTTGGTGTATGAATATATCTCTAGTGTATGAATATATCTTTGGTTTCACGTAAACATAACTGACGTTATTTATCTAATTAATAAATTGTCATTATGCATGCCTGTATGTATGTATGTATGTATGGATGTATGTATGTTACTGCAACCAGAAAAAAACAAAAACGGCGCATCCTATCGAGATCTTTATAAGAGCAATTCGCTTAAAATACTATAAAGCTGGAATAATGCAATTTCCTGTCAAATTTGAAACTCAATCATAATTTTGTGGAATTTGTACCTGAACTAAACGTGATTTTAAAATCGATCATATCCTCGATATAACGGAATAAGTATGAAACTCTTGAAAGTATTCTTCCCTTTTTTGGTAAAAGTGTCCTCATTGATCTCTGTTGCAACGGGACCCTAACGGGTTCGCAGATCGTCGATTCTTTTGCAGATTTGCAGACAATACGAATAAATAAGGGATTTTAGGAGAATTTTCCTTCCTGTCTTTGAAATCTTCAATTGTTATTTTCAATTGGTGAGAAATTTGTAATTATTTTAAATACTATGTACTCAATTAGATGCTCACTGAGTGCCTTGAATATCACAGTTCGTAACCTGTTTCGGATTCATTTAAACTTAGTAAATAAAAATACGATATGCATGATGGGAAAACATTAAATCTTTATATGTGCAGGTATATCCAGTCGAATTTGGATTTCAAGTTAAACAAAACTTTATTTTTAATAAATATTAGCAGGTGATTTTGCGGTAATTTAAAGTTTGTTACGAATTATATTGTGGACACAATTTCTAAGACTTTATCTTGATTTGTTTTTCTGTCTGTCTCACTATATATATATATATATATATATGTGTGTGTGTGTGTGTGTGTGTGTGTGTGTGTGTGTTTATAAGGAAAGTATTTCGGTAGCCATTCACGTACACATGATATATATATATATATATATATATATATATATATATATATATATATATATATATATATATATATTATTGTCTGTTGTTTATTTATTCATTATTATATACCATGAATCTCTTATTTATCAGAAGGTAGGTTGATGTCTGCAAATGTTTAGGCTAATAGAGATGGCCTGGAGGGAAACTCAAGTCGAAGCTAATGAATGTAGAAACTTGTTTGTAAGCAGTGACTTTATTTGACGTTTGTAAGCTTATAAGACACGTAGGTGGAATTTCGTTTTAGTTAGAGTCGGTATTTCAAAAGTAACGTTTTAAAAATGCTCATATAAATAAAAACAAAAGGATAATATCTTTGGAATTTGTGTTTGTAAATTGCTAATAGTCATTAGTGTGAGTGTGTATGCGCGAATATCTATCTATCTATCTATCTATCTATCTATCTATGTGTGTGTGTGTTAGGGTGAACCTATCAGTAATCGTTTATGTACTCATGACCCTGAAATTTTGAATTTAAAAGTTGGAATGGTGTTTGTGACATGTAAACCTGTGTGCATAATCTTTTTTTTTTTTTATCCTAAAGAGGAATTTCTTCTACGATGTTATTCCACTTTATTTTTTACTTGAAACGATCTATTTTTTTTTCGAAGAACACAATTATTCCTGAATTCTTAGTTAATTCAAAGGTATTTTCCAAACTTTCAGGATTCAGCTGCTCCAAGCAAGTAACACTTTTCTGTTGTTTTATCCTTTATTTTGAAATGTCACTTTCGAACCATTTTTTAAAAAATCTTCAAACAAGACTTCATTTACCAAAGTCACCTTTACTATATTTTGTCCCGCTCGGAAATAGAGAATTGGCAACTATTAGTTGCGACCGAATAGTAAGTCTGACGTCACTAGTCACATGTAAAAATAATCCAATCAGAAATTATAGGCAACATCGCGTTCATAAGGAAATAATTTGAAGTCCAATTCTCAGCCTCTTGGCTGAGAAGCAAAGGAATGCCGATAGCCAGTTTAAAGGACCCACTCCCACTCAGGAAGCAATACCATATTGCACCTAAAAGTAAATACTTCAAGTCTGACGGTTCACTACATAAGAATGCCGAAGAAACTGGTCAGTTTTTGTTGCTGAACCCACGCTCATTTGGGAGTCCCCCCACCCCCCCAAAAAAGAAAAAAAAAGACGCTGGTTGGTGGTTGCGACAGTTTCTTGTTGATAATATCTTGAATGTTCATTTTCAAGGCAGACAGATTGCAAGTTTGGCACAAGAGTTTGGTAGCACCAGGTTTTTCAAAATTCATCAAGAGTTCAAAAATGATGTCTGTTCACAATAAATACGTTAAATAGCAATTTGTAAATAAATTAATATTTTTTGTAGCCATTTTTTATGTAAACACACAGAGGAGAATTGCAACAAAGCTGATATTGACTTGGGTACATCATATGCATGGTATTTGAGTATTATTGATACATATACACATCTCTGCCCCCCCTCTCTCTCTCTCTCTCTCTCTGTTTGTCCATTACGTTCTGTCTGTGGTTGACAATATATATGCTGGTTTGAGCACCCGAGTGACGAATTACCGGCTGCCACATACGCGTAAATGCAAAACTCTTCCCATGAATTGAGCACGCCAGTAGCCGATAAACGTACATGGGAATATATACTTGAAAAATTCCTTCGTTTACGCTGAGATAACAATTGCTCAGGGTTAAGATATTCAACTGACATAAGATCAGCCGGGTTTCGATCCCAGCTTGTGGCACATATGCATTGTGACTAGACGTCACCCTGAAGAGTTGTGATACACCGAAACAGTCTGTCAGTGGATGACAATATATATATATATATATATATATATATATATATATATATATATATATATATATATATATATATATATATATATGTGTATATATAGTTTACTATATTATAATAGTGTATGCTTATCACAAGGTCACTAACATATATATATATATATATATATTGGCACAATGGTTAAGGTGATCGGCAATGGCCTGGGAGACTTGGGTTCAATTCCAGGTGAAGCCATACCAAAGACTCAAAAATGGTACTTGATGCCATGTTGCTTAACATATCATTATAAGGTATGGATCAAGGGTAAGAAGAGAAATCCAGGCTTAGGAGTAGCACCCCCTCTCGGTATACTTGCTATTGAAAAGGTAGCCTTCAGGTCGCCATCGACAACAGTTGGTCAACTTATACTTATGAAGAAAGAATGCTTAATATTGGATAAAGAGCACATACTGATTTAGGTTTCATTAATGTATAAAACAGAATCAACGGTCCTCGGTTGCTGTCAGTTTTTTTTTATCTATGTGATCATAAAACCAAGAGGCTCCCACGCGGTGGGTATGCCTTAATATACTGTTATGTAGGTTATGATAAGATGTGTCATCTAGTTTGTGGTGCATTATGGGAAGAGCAGTCTAGCTTATTTTCGTGGTTATTTTATATTTTGTGATTTCTTCTTTTATTTGCTATTCAACGTTTAATTTATTATTACTACGCCTTGAGAGTTTTTCCTACCAGCGTTAGCTGATGGTTTTCCCCTGGAGTTTGAGTGACAGCAAGTCTCCTCAAGTCTCCAGGACTCGTCTCAGGATTCTGGCCGTTCTTAGCAGTGCTGTCGTTTCGATATTCTCTACCCGTCCGCCAACTTCCAAGTCTTCCAGGCCTTTTAATAATCCTAACGCACCAATCACAATTGGCTCAATCGTTACTTTCATCTTCCACAGCTTTTATTATTTGCTCCTTGAGAGTTTTTCACATCAGTTTTAGCTGATGGTCTTTCACTGGAGTTTGAGTGACAGCAAGTCTCCTTAAGTCTCCAGGACTCTTCTCAGTATTCTAGCCGTTCTCAATAATTTTGTGGTTTGGATGGTCTCCACTCGTCCTCCTACTTTCAAGACCTCCAGTACCTTTAATAATCCTTTGGTGACTACCATTTATTATTATTATTATTATTATTATTATTATTATTATTATTATTATTTACTCATTAGAGTTCTTCATATCAGTGTTAGCTGATGGTCTTTCACTGGAGTCTAAGTGACAGCAAGTCTCCTATAATATTAGCATTATTATGATTATTTGTCATTTAGTTGGATTAGCCTTTGAAATTAGGTGGCATTGAAAAAATTGTTGTCATGCCTAAAATTGGATATCTTCTGATGATCGCGCTGGTGAGAAACTGACTGTGACCAAGTGTCGTTAACTCTGTGTCTACACCATTGAAACACACACACACACACACACACACACACACACACACACACACACACACACACACACACACACACACACACACACACACACACACACACACATATATATATATATATATATGTGTGTGTATCAACAGACGTTGAAAAGAAAACTTGGTATAAAAGAGATAGTTTGATTTGGCCTAATGGCATATCAAACATTATTGGTTATTTAATGCCAAATCTGATTTATTCATATATATCAGATATGACATCTATAAACAAAGTTAAATAGTTACAATTATTGCTGGGTATTACTTACAATTCAATTAAACAACAGTTATTCTTTTGCATACAGATAAATGGTCAAACAGTTCTATTTCAAACAATTCAAAATAGCATAATTCATTCGTTTGCACACGATTTCAGTGTCAAACAGTTCTATTTTACTCACAGATTGGACCTTTTCAGATGCTACCACTCCCTGTCAGAGTACACCTGAAGGCAATGCCAATGAAGGTGTACTCTACATTCCCCAAAGCTCCAGAATTAATGGAGCTTTGCTAGCAGATTGTTTAGTGTCATATCCAGGACACTAGTTGTTGTTGGTGGTGGTAGTGGTGGGGTTTAACATCTCTGCGGGGATGTGGTTAGTGTATTCTACAGCCCCCCTATAGCCGACTGGGCTGATACAAAAGAGTTCTCAGACCAACTAAAAAAGGAAAGTTTTTTTTATCTTAAATTTTCATTTGGAAGGGTTAACGAAACTTGAGAGACAATGTGCTAAGTGTGTTGAAGTGTGGGATGAATATTTTGATTAAACTATACGTTTCGTGCCTCCAGCTTATTTACTTCTTGGTCAGACCGAAAACTTTTGTTCCTTATTGCAGATTAAATTAACCTTCCTAAAAATGTATATAAAAGTTAGAAAATCAATATTGCAGGCCATTGTTCGTATAGCGAATTCCTATAGCTTTTGGCCTTGGCTCATATTAAATTACTCTTAGCAAACCATCATGAGTCACATCGAAGTACTTCCCTGGAAGTTTCCCTCAGAAAATGATCAATGTATGTAGAAAATTATAATTGTTTTGCCAAGACTAATGGTGGTTGGCAAGAATCTACATTGATTGACTCAAGCCATTATGAAAACACCGGTTTCGTATCAAACTGAAGAAAAGCAGCGATAAGCCTGCTCTTTACTTAGATGGGTGACTACTTAGGAACAGCAAGTATCGTACGCAACATTAGGCCTGTGTGTCTGACAAACAAAGCTAAGTAAATGATACCCTGTTGTGGTGTAATGTTTAATAGATCCATTCCTTACTGTATAATGGGTTCCAGCCTCACTGAATGCCCTATGCAATCTTTTGCCAAAAATTTTAGTTTGATAACTTTCGTCCTCTCAATATATTCTCAATATATCGGTTTTTGCAAGATCACCAAAGTTAAGCAATATCGATCTTGTTGAGTACTTAAGTAAGTAATTTGTTAAAAAGAGTAGATAAGCAACTTGAGGTCAGTATGTCCGACTAAACCAAATTTAGTAAATGTCAAGTTAAGCCGTATTAAGATAGGTGAGCAGTCAAGAGAGAAGATACTGTATGGAACCAAAAGGTTTATGTGTTGGACTTAGCTTAATAAATAACAAGTTAAGCAGAGATGAGGCTGTTCACTATTAAGATGGGTGTGCAGTCAGGAAGAACAGGTACTATATGGAATCTAAGGCATGTAATATTCTTTTTAAAAACGTCTTTATTTCTACAGAATTCCAGTGGAATTACATTTAATCCTGTTTAGATGTTTTAGAATTTATATACAGACTTAGTGTAGAGACATGGATGGCGTCAGTTTCATCATCGTGGGTGAGTTTAATCCCGGTTGATATTGTTTGTGTTTCACTTCGTGCAAATACTTTTTGGAAAGATATGAATCAAAATCTCCTTTTTCTTCTCTTCCGATGATGAGTGTCCTTTATATAAGACTAAACTGGATCAGTTCCATTCTGACCAGGAGTACTCGTACTTGTCGCGTCCCAGTATTGGATCAAATCGATCTGTTTGAAAAGAATTAATTTTGCATAAAAATAAATAAAACCATGTGTGCAAACAAAATGATTATTATTGTTATTGAATAGAATTATTAATATGTGATAGGAATACTTGAAACTATTCATCTGTGCGTAAATTATTTGTATTAAACTACTTGAAGCTACAATTGTTTATTATTAGTTACTTGAAACCATATAATTACTTAGAAATTATTGACGTTAGATAGGAAGAAAAGATTATTGACAAACAAAAAGTTCAATTAAAAGATACAATTGGATTTTGAAAATATAGTCATCATCATCAGGTCGTGTCGCAAGCACGGATATCCCTGACCCTCTCTCGCCACTTCTCCCTATCGTTCATCACCTCTGGCAGGTCTTCAGGGCTACATCCCGTATCCTTACAAATAAAAATGTACTAATGAATCGAATGTCGGCATTAAATAGCCCATAAGGAGTTGATATGGCATTAAACAAATAAACCAAAGCCAACTATGGACAGACTAGAGTCTTTAGAGTTAGTAAAGTAACCGGTCGAGTAGAAGGAAAAATTCAAAGCATCTGTACAAATTAGGCGAAGAATTATTGCTTAATAACTGGTACCACGTATCCCAGTAAAAACTGTCACATGTTAGTCCTTTCGGATCAATATTCTGGGTAAAAGTGTGAACCCTCTGATCCTCGCTTCAGTTTTTGATTAAATAGTTCCCCAACTTTTCTTATACATTAAACAAAGAAGAAGAAGAAGAAGAAGAAGAAGAAGAAGAAGAAGAAGAAGACCCCTCTTCCTCAATCTTTTGAATATTAATAACGACACATCTTGAAATCTCTGACAGAAAGTGACACGAGGTCGTCTCTAAACTGTCTTCAAAAGCCGTTTTTCTGGTTAATTAAAAAAAGTAAAAAACAGAACAACTTTGTCAATGCGTGTCTTTTTTATTTCTATTTTTTTTTATTTTTGCTTCGGGCTCATTCCTTTCTCGATTAAAAAAAAAGTTACTGTCTTTAGGAATTAGTAAAACAATAGTCATTTGATTGGACTTTCACTTTGGCCCAAGAGAATTTAATTACATACTTTTTAAATTTGTTAAAACTGACATAATAATCTACTGGGTTGTTGCGAGGCCGATAAGGTTGTCAACCACCCTCAAGGTTACGACAGGGTGTCCCTAAAATTTGGACACACAGCAAATATTAACTATAAAACAACCATAATTTTTTACTCTTACAGGGTAAATATGAATTTGTTGAAAGGAAAGCTGAATTGGTACTTTTCAGTGGACGTGAATTAATGGTCATATCAAAATATGTTTTTTAATGCCCATCATCCAAGGAGAGCCCAATTTCAATCAATGCATGCACCAAACATAACCATTATGATATCATACATGATGTTTTTAAAGTAACGATTCAACTTTCCAACGAAACTTGCTCATCCCGTTTCAAAATTTCGGTGGTAATATGCAGTCGTGTCCCGAGCAGTTCTAAAAATCATATTGATTCCTAGCATTTCATTCAATCTTTCCATGTACAAAAAAAAAAAAAAGACTATGTCAATTTGTTTGAGTATCGGGAGATTGAAGACTTTTCATCATTGATTGTTCAAATACTAATCAGTAGAAATGAATAAAATCTAAAGGGAATTATTTCACCTCCTCATATCAGCTTCATTACTAAAAATATGATTAATTTGAATACAATCTAAAGATGAAACACACACACACACACACACACACACACACACACACACACACACACACACATATATATATATATATATATATATATATATATATTTAAAAAAAACCAACAATCGGTCACATTAGAATAATAAATCTATTTACATCCTGTTAAAAGCTTTGAAATAAATCAATGCTTTAAAAAAATTAACAGGACTTCTTCAGATCTAACAAGAAATAAAATAAATTTATTTATTTTTCTTGTTGGATCAAAGAAGCCCTGTTAATTTTTTTAGAGCATTGATTTATATCAATGCTTTTAACACGATGGAAATAAATTTATTATCCTAATGTTACCAATTGGTGGTTCTTTTTTGAAAAAATTATTTGGTCTGTGGATTTTATTTACATTGAACTCTTTACCAGGATTATTTAATTTGATATTCTATTTTTTAATATTTTATTGGCCCTGATTAGAATTATTCCCTATGCCGGATTTATTGGATTGAATAATATATATATATATATATATATATATATATATATATATATATATATATATATATATAAATTTCATTAAACATAATCGACATCTTCTGTCTACATATTTTCTTCTGGATCAATAGCTCAGCATTTAAAAAAACACCACACAATTACGGAAAATTCTCACCGACAACACAACAATATTAGAACATCAAAATAATAAACAAAAACTATAGATTCTCGAAGCACTGCATATTAGAAACATGCAACCGACACTTAATAGAATTAATTTTCGAACCAGTGCTAATGTACTTAAATGTCTTTAGCTACTGACACTATTTATAGAAACCTATTTAAAAGCAAACGCTATAATCCTCAACGGTAAAGACGCTCTTACATAGTAGTTATATGCAAAAAAAAAAAAAGTTACATCACTTTTGTAATAGATCCTCCCTTGATGATGGCTCAAAGTCGGGCAGAAAGTACTAGGGATACATACAACTATGGACAATACATAAATCAATTCCCGCCGAATACGATAAAAGCAATACGGGAATACGAACGGATCCAGAAGAAAATATGTAGACAGAAGATGTCTGTTATGTTTAATGAAATTTGTATTAACGAAGAAATGCTGCCAATATATATATATATATACATATATATATATATATATATATATATATATATATAATTTGATTGCTACTCGCATAAAGACTGCTTTGACAGTCCATAAATTCAGTTGAGTAACATTTTTGTTGAATTTGTTTTTTTAATTATTCGGGTAGTGTGAGCATAATTGTAGTTTTTTGTATTTCAAAATTTGAGTTTTATTTTGAAAGAAATTCTTTTTTAACTTGGGTCATTTACTATACCATTACAAAGTGCGGATTTTGGTCTTTAGTTTTCTGCTAATGATTTTTATTCCCTGTTTATTTTTGTCTATTTTAGCGAGTCAAATTAATCATCATTATAAAAGGCACGTTGGCAGTACGGATTCACTCGACCCTCTTTTGCCATACGTCCCTGTCGGCATTCCGTGTCTGTACAGAACAGATGAATGTAAGTTTTCGCTGCTCGTCCAAGACATAGAGTTACCATGTGTAGGAATTCATCGGAGGACGTTGCTTATGGGTCCATCCTGGCTTCTCCAGCAGTGCTAACTATATCCCTGTTTGTCTTACTTGAATGGTTTACGCGATGGGAGCTGTAGTCATATAATTGCTATTTTGTTGGGTGCTGCTTATAGGGTTTGTTTTAAACAGTATGCCTCATCCTTTTGTAGTTCTCATCTAACTTTTTCCTAGACGAGGGTATTTGCATTTTACATAGCACTAACAGCACCAAAAGTTGGATGTACTGGCCTCTTTAATCCTAATATAGTTGTATGATGGTGTGATGGTATGATGGTATTGGGGAAGAGCTCCGCCAGACATGCTATATGATTTGCACCCCGACGACCAAACCCGGTTACAGGAAGCCTGTTGATTGATTGTCTAAGGCTAAAAATCCCAGTCTGTCTATATATCCATTGCTGGGGAGGGAGGAGAACAGATGATTTCATACCTTTCCCAACGGCATGAGCACGAAGTGAAACGTAAACTGCTTCTTCCAGGATTTGAACGCAGGTTACCGATTCCATTTCTAAAGACTAGGACCGTTATATTAAGAGCGTCTCATTTTTCAAGTATGTCGATAAATTCCAGCAAGAGAAGGTGTGCCCCCCCCCAGAGTTTGAATAATTGATCGGCTCCAAAATGCCAGGATTCTTTGCTTGCGGAATAAATAGATTTGTTTATTGTCGACAACAATATGGAGATTGTTAATGGTTTTTATTTCGATTAATGCATTTTATTTTAAGTCGAGATATGCCCATTTAAGTTTGAAGCTTAAAAACAGAACCTAAAAAAAACCTAATTTTACATAATAGAAATGTTTCATGAAGACTATTACAAATCTTCCTTTCTCTTCTACTACCATCACTCTGTTGGTGGGGCTTAGAATATTCCGTCCACATCCTCTACTGAGGGTAAGACCTCCCTCCCAAAAAAGAGGTGTCCTGGATATGACAGTAAACTATATTCATGGGGAGGTTTAAACTCTGGAGCTCAGATGAAAGTTGAATGCCCCTTCATTGCTATTACTCTCAGGCCCACTCTGATCCGGGATCATATCTAGATCTGTTGGAAAATCATTTGTATTAGATAAGAATACTTGGTATCCGATAATCGTGAGCAAGAAAAAAGAAAGAAAGAAAGAAAAACAAAAAGCAAAACAAAACAAAAATAATGTAAAAACCTAAAAAGCCCCCCCCAAAAAACAAAAAAACAACTTAAAACAACTACGGAAGAAATGTAAATATAAATGAACAATGTAAGCGATTCCCTAACCTCTAGGCATAAAATAACCTTGTAACCAATCTATCAGTCAATCTTTTACTACCACAACTGATATCACTCCTTCGAGGAATGCCATCAACAATACTATTACTACTTTGTCCAGTCGTCTGAGGCTGTAGAATACACCGACTGTAGAGGGGTAAGACCTCCTCAACGAATATCCTGGAATGACACTAAACAATCGGATGGTGAGGTTACAGTAACGCTGGAGCTTTGGGGAATGCAGAGCACTCCTTCATTGCCATCACTCCAAGGTCCACACTGGCCTGTTAGGGTAGCACCTCATAGGGTCCTATCTATGGGTCAAATAGAACTAAACTGTGTACTTATGCTAAACTGAATTGTTTGAAATAAAACTGTTTATAGGAATAGAATGGATTTGGCATTAATGACCTACAATGGTTTGATGTGCAATAAAACCAAACCAAACCAAACCAAACCAAACTACTACGACAACCACTTGCTCTTCCTCTTCAACTACTATTATTACTACTTGGTGTACTCAAACAATACTGGGTGTGAAAATCTCTGCCAGAAGTAAACTATATTCTTACAGTCAAATCACGCTTAAAGCACCCCAATTGCCAATTGATCGCAGAAGTTAAGCAACGATGAGTCAATGAAGAACTAAGTGGGTGACTGCCTAATAACCACATGTTTTATATGCAACTGTTTTCCAGTATAAGTAAAGCTTGGTAAATTTAGCTATGATTTTGTCAGTTGTTGGATATCCATAGCCAAATCAATAAGACGCTGTCCATATCAGGCGAAATCTTAAGGCTGAAGTCCCGTTGGAGGTTATTTCTTTCTTTCAGATCCATGTTGCTTACTTAACAGTGGTTGAGTGTAGAACGACCTAAGTAGTTGAATTTAAAAAGAAAAAAGATCAAAGATAAACTCGTCTGAAACTAATAATGACATTTTTTCTTATCAATGCATTAAACTTTATTTGCGGTACAGGTGGGGAAAAACCCGTTGATTGCGGTAAGATCACAGGTATAAAAACAAATGGCGTATTTTATAACACAAGACAACGACACTCCCCGACACACATACATATATATATTCACACACACATATGCACACACTGGTACGGAGGAAGACAAGCATCTCTTTTGAGGTTTGCCATGGCTCAATTGTTAACAGATCCGCGTTGTAGACCAATTCGGGGGTTCAATATCAACTGAATGCCTCATCGGACACTGGTTCTGTACTTGGTCTCCTTAATGGCTAAGGTAGCTGTGGATTTCACTTCAGAGTCACTGGTCATTGTTCGAAGCTTGCTAACAGTCATTCTAGTGAAAATGGACTGAATAGATGGATTAATACCTTTCCAAAAGGCATGAGGGCAAATTAGAAAGCAAACAATGTCATAAGTCTGTTTACTACTGCAATAACTATCACAACACTGTAATATTAACGAAGGAAGTATCAACTTATAATGTTTTGATGAGCAGCAACAATAATAAGATGTAGGAAAACTAGCAACTAAATCATAGTAATAATGACGAGAATATCGTAGCTGCTGCAGCTACTCAAACCAAAATCCTCGGTGAAAGAAAAACGTTGTGTAACCCGTGACATTAGCTAACAACAACGTTATGCATACGTTTGCAAGTGAATTTCTATTTTCAATACACGGGCAATTTTTTCGAAATAGATTAATTTTGCCGGCCGTTCGGAAACAGTTCTTTACCACTGGATTAAATACATTGTATGTAAAAGCTCCTCTTCGAAGTCCAATGAGGTATTTCATTATTACTTACATTTAAAAGAACAACTTCCTGGACGCAATAATACAGTAGTCCCGCCAAAAGAAGCAGCCTGTTACTTCTCTATGAAATCAGTCAGTGAGCAAAAGTGAAGAAGCGTGACCGGTCATACGTGATAGATCGAGTGAGTCCAAGTTCAGCTGTAGGCTCAACTGGCTCTCATTGCAGGGCTCAAGCTTCGGCTCCCTAAACTCCCACTATAAAAATTACCTTGTATCAAGTCCTCTCTGGTGGGAAGCAATGACAAATACCGTGTCCAGAGGAGAGCTATCCGTTCCTCTCCCAGTAGCCACCAGCCCTTGTGGGTTTTGCGCCTCTACCACTTGTCAAGCAGTCAACGAGGAATCCAACTTATCACAGAAGACACAGCATAGCCAATGCCAACTTCCAACCAATCACCACTGCTCTCTCACTCAAACAGACTTTTCAGAGCTAAAATTCGGAAAGTCATAAACCAGCTCTTTAAAGAGAGTCTTCTGAGGATATCTATGATCTCCTCACTACACCCATTCGCAGATACCAAGAGACGATGATGTAGCAGCAGCACCACCAAACAGTTGGTACCTGTACCAACAAGCTGCAGACACCAGCATCACCAAGCTGCAGTTCCTGCACCACCAAGCAGCACCACCTGCAGACCAGCTCTAGCTTCAACTGGTAGCACATGCACCTTCATCCCCAAGCAGCTGACATCTACAGACCAGCTCCAGCTTCATCAAGCAGCAAACACCTACATCACTAAGCCGCAGACATCTTCATCTCTCAAGTCCACAAATGACAACTCTGCTCGGACTAGAATTAGCACTTCGAGGCCACATCGACCCCCCACGGTTAACTAAAGACTGAATAGACTGGGACATCGATCATCCAGCCTGTACGATATGTGCGTTCGTATCTTTGACCGTCTTCACCAACGTTTACGACTTTACCATACAGTTACACTTACGATCTGCACCAAGCACTGAGACCATCCTGATCTTCTAGACGCGCTGTGGCCAAGAACTTATAGACAGCCGAGTCTATGATATTCTAGAGCACCGACTTTCACCACCTCAGAGACTACACGGACATTAAACAGCAAATGCCATTTTACACTCATGCACATCTTTCGTGTACGATTCGCTTCGTAAAAAACCTTAACATACATTTAAACTTATTCACTTGTCCTTTTCATTTGTTTAGTCCTCTGTCAATTACTCCTTCATCATATTTACAAATGTTTGCGGGATCGACGCATTTATCGGTCTCGCAATAAGAGTATCAACTCATAATGTTTTGATAAACAACAATAATAAGATGGAGTAAAACTAACAGCAAAATAATAATAATGTTTTGATAAAAGCAGCAATAATAAAATGGAGGTTAAAAAATAAAAAGAAGTCTTTAGATACTGTAAAATTTTCAGCTGTTGATTTTTAAGACCCGAATCTACACTAAACTCAGCGAAAACATTATCAAGTGAGTGGGGTGCCATAACTGAAAATTACTTGGATATTACATGTAAATTTGATATCAAGTAGTTTTTGTCGACTTATTCTTACAACAGAAATCATTTGAATTAACGTCCCTTTTTGTATTCGCCCAAACATTAATATTTCACATTCGGAACCAGCATATTCGCTCTTGCTTTGTTTAATGGTATATCAACCTTCGTGGGTTATTTTAATGCCAAAACCATCCTTCAAGAAGAACAACAGTGATGCTATTTAACCCATACCTGGAAGGATAAGGGGGTTCATACCTTTCCCAAGGGTATTTGTCCGAAAGTGACTGGAGTTCGAACTCGCTTACGACGATCCCGTAGTCCATCGCTTTAACCATTACACCACGATGACATCCCCCGTATTCGCTTTTACCTTATTAGCAA
>CAUZXS010004463.1:35000-80000 GCA_963585895.1 Sepioteuthis lessoniana
CGCACACACACAAGAATATATGAATATTTATATATATATGAATACACACACACACACACACACACATGAATATATATATATATTTATATATATATATATATATAAAGAGAGAGAGAGAGAGAGAGATAGATATTTAACTGCTTCTTAGTCATCTGGTATTTACATTAAGTACTTTTATCTCATTGTAAAACGATCCATCTAATAGATTTTTATTTCACTTATACCGTGTTACCACACACACACACACACACACACACACACATATATATATATATATATATATATACGAAATTAAAATTTACTGCTAAAAGCATCTCAAATCTTTTAAATCAATTGAATAGAGTGCTTTATGCACAAAAATTCAAAGCAATACCAAAATATTTGTTTGTTTCATGGCATATCAACCTTCTGCCAAATACATTCTTCTTCTAGAAGAACAATAGTGGTACTATTTAACCCATAGATGGGAGGATAAAGGGATTTATATCTTTCCCAAGGGTATTTGTCCCAAAGTGAACATCATAGCGCCACTGGAGTTCGAACTCACTTACTACAGCCATCCAGCGCTTTAACCAATATGCCACCCACCACCAAATAAAACAAACGCTAAAAAAACTCACGACTCTGATTATTACGTGATCCATACTCTCGTTTTATTTTATTTTCTATTTAAATAGTGTGTTGGCTCTCTCTTTCGCTCTCTCTCTCTCTCTCTCTCTCTCTCTCTCTCTCTCTCTCTCTATATATATATATATATATATATATATATAGAGAGAGAGAGAGAGAGAGAGAGAGACGCTTCTGATGTAATGGTTATCGTCGTTGGGAACGACAACCAGAGTTCAAATTATAGACGAGGCTGTCTGTAAATCACACAACGCCAATAACCTCAGGAAAAGGTATGCATCCTACTATTTTCCCTCCAGCTATTGGCAAATTTTGACCTTATGTCACATTTTCCGTTCGTGTCGAAGGGTTGGATAAATGTATGTAAGTGTGTGTGTGTGGATAACGGATGCCTTTATTGATCACGTGAACTGGGTAGTAAAAGTGTCAGAAAAGCAAATATCATAATTGACTGTCTTGCACAAAGCAACATTCAGGAATCACCCGGTGAGGATCAGACTATCTACAATAATATTAGTCTGCTAGACTAACTGTTGCATTGTTGGTGACTCAAAGGTTGTCACTTGATTCAGGGTGACGAAAAAAGCTGACGAAGTGTCTTATATTCTTAAGTTTATTTCAGTGTTGATTTCCTGAAATGACTAAACCTTCATTTTAGATGGAGAAACTATTTTACAAAATTCATAATTACTTTTGAAGCTCTTCCTACTTTAGAATTAAAGCTTCAGGGAGGGGGGCGTAGATTCTAAGCTTCAAATATTTTACTTTGCTTCGACTGCAACTCTCTAAAACCTAACTAAATCTTAGACTGTATTTTTTGGCACGTGATATCTCTTAGCCAATTAGAGTATAGTTCTTGACAACACTTTATTTCATCTTAATTCCCAGACTTCTACACCAAAATCATTCACTCCCCCACAACTTGATAATAAACATTTCCGCGGGTGTTTGTTTGACATTGGTGCTAAAAATGTCATCAGCCTTTATACTTAATGTTCCACTAGTGTTAGCTAATGGCCCGGGAGACCTAGGTTCAATCCCAGGTCGAGTCATACTAAAGACTAAAAAACTGGTACTTGATGCTTCCTAGCTTAATACTCAGCATTATAAGGTAAGGATCAAGGGTAAAATGAAGCAATCTAGGTAAAAGAGTAGCGCCCTCCCCTATACCTTGGTGTAGTAGCTATAGAAAAGGGAGCCTTTGGGTCATCCTCGACTATGGTCGCTAACTTACTTTATAATACACGAACCATTGTCCTACGGACTAAGGAATAAAAACAAATTAAAAAACAAAAACAAATTACGTGTCATGAACACAAGTTTTTTGATGCCGTAAGCGACTTGAAGGATGAACCAATCAGAGCTGGACTAGCAAACAGGATATTCTCGAACATTTTGATATGTCCCTTGAATTCTGGTTCATTAGTTACAACAGCAGCTCGTTTTGTCAAGGGATCAACGAACTGATCTGTTGTATGTGTATTGTGAGTTGTGGGCCATTCATAAAATCTGGGGTGAGGTGGGGGAGTACAAATAGAATAAACCAAACATGAGCTCTATTATAGCAAAAGACATTTTATTAAATCATTTTAAATCTTTTTATTTTCTCAATTTGATCTGATTAAATCTTTCAAATCTTTGTTATCACCACTTTAAAAAATAATTGTAAAATGAAAAAAATATAAATATATTATTGATTAATTTTAACGGCATGTCAACCCCACTTGGATTATTTCAAGTCCTGAAGTTAGGGAATCCCGTTCATTGTACATTTATATTTACAATTTTTGTGTAATTGCTTCTTGAGAGTTTGTGCACATAGTTATTTAGTTTCAAGTATTCCTATTTTATACAAATAATTTATAAACAATTATATCGTTTCATCTACTATCATCAACTATTTCTATTTGATAATTATCATTTGTTTGAACACGGTTATATGGTTTCAAGTAACTAATGATAAAAATCCTTGGTAAACAATTAGAGCTTCAAGTAACTATTCTTAATATAAATAATCTACAATTATATGGTATCAAGTATTCCTATCTTATACAAATAATTTTCAAATAGATCTATTTGATCCATATTTGATCCATAGATCCATAGATAGGGTCATATCAGGTGCTACCACTCTGGACCAGAGTGAGCCGGGGAGCAATGGTAATGAAAGGGTACTCTGCATTCCCCAAAGCTCCAGTATTACTGGAGCCTCACCATCAGATTATTTAGTGTCATATCCAGGACATCCGTTTGGTGGGGGTGTTAACCCCCAGCAGAGGTGCAGTCGGTGTATTCTACAGCCCCAGCCAACTAGGCTAAGGAGATTGTGTTTACCCTCACAATTTTCCATGTTTTTATTATACATGGGTCATTCAATGAATAAGGTGATATAATTTCCGAAGGAGTAAGCAATAGAAAACATTTTTTATAGTTGAACCTTGTATTAAGAAATCAATAGTAATGGGTCCTTTCATGTCTTAAAACATTGTCAGTGTGACCTTCTTTAATGACCGCATCGCGCAGAACGTCAGTTGTGTTTCTACTTTACGGACAGTCAACTTTTCAACTCAGATTCGTAGCACATTTGTAAGAATCTTTTGAAAATGAAAACATGCTTCTTCGAACACATCACCCATTTTTCTCAAAGATTTCCCATTGTTTACCATTCTCAGCCAACAAAAATTTGATGACGGCCTCAAAACAAATATCTTTGCGAGATTAAAAGAGTTTTCACTGTAAATCAATTCAAACAATGTACAGTTAACATTTTATGGAAAAAAAAAATTGAAAAAAGTTCCTCTTATTTATTGAATTATCCTCGTATTTTGTTAATTTCCCCATCTTTTAAATTTGTAATTGGAAAGTAGAGAAATAGCCCGGCTTTGGAGATTGTCTTATCAATGGAAAATCAGAAACAGAATAAATTCCTGACGGTAGGGCTTAGAATATGTTGTCTTTATCCCCTTTAGAGGGGTGTCCTGGGTATGACACTAAACTGCATCTGATAATGAGGATCCAATTCTGGAATTTAGGGGAATGTAGAGTGTACCCCTTCATTGCAATTTTACTCCGGATTGGTAGAATCTGTTCGACTTTTTATTTATCGTGTTTCAGTCGATCAGATTAAAAATTATTCGTATTCTCTTAAGAAACAACACACACACACACACACACACACACACACACACACACACACACACACACACACACACACACACACAATGTAAGCTTGAACGTACAGTTAACGGGAATCCTTAACCACTTGGCTTAAAATAACTTCAGAGAGGTTGACATTCCTTTAAAATCAATCAATCAATCAATCAACATAATTATTCTAAAAATTTGTTATGCAATGAAGAGATTAGCGCCCAAATGTTGATAAGTGGGTTGTAAGGTTTAATAGTTTCCCTTACAACGCAGACACATATTTTCATTATATCGAAAAGAACCTACCCATCATTTAAATTCTTTTACAGTTACCATTAAATATTATTTACCCTATCGATTCTCTACATCAGACATGGGGAAACTATGGCTCACAATGCTTTCTTTATGGCCCCTCTAAGACTTTTAATCGAAAAAATATTTTAACGACATTTTATTTATTCAGCGTTTAGCTTAGTCTGACTCACTGTTCTTTTCATGGTTTTATGGGTTTATATTTTACTAGTAAATTGTTTATTTAGGCTGACGTTTCGATGGTGTGATAATTATCATCTTCCGGAATGAAGTTTACTAACTTCAAGCTGGTTAACATATTAATATATATAAATAATTATTTGTAAAAGTTTTTAACAGAGGTGAGCTGATACTATTGATGATATTAGAGTAGCCATCAATCAATAGAAAATCATGAAAATTTCTTCGAAATTCTTTCAATATTTTCCTAATATTTGACATCATTCTGATAATGATTTTACTAAAACACAGTGAACCAGCAATTTTTGAGTTTTGGTGCAATTATAACAGGACACTTTTCTTTTATTTCTTTTTTAATAGCGTATAAACCTTCGCGGGTTATTTATAGCAACAGTGATACTTTTTATTCCATAACTATGGGGGATAAGAGGGTTCATACCTTTCTCAAGGGCAATAGTCCGAAAGTGAGTGTAATAGCGCTACAGAAGTTCGAACTTGCGATCAACGAGTTTGAAGTCCACTATGTTAGTTACTACGGCACGAGGACTTCCCCTGCAGCATGTCAGACTTACTTCATCTCAATGTAATTAGATCGATCGTCAAAATAATTAGATCGATAGTCAATGACTATTTCAAAGCTTTGGATGGTTTGATGTAAACTTTCGCGAGAGTTTCTGGGAATATGTTTTCGTATTTCTTTTGTTTACTGCACAGTTGGCAGGACTTAGAATATGCCGGCAGTATCTCCAGAGGGGTAAGACCACCCCAATCCCACCCCTACAAAAAAACAAGGGGTGTCCTTAGTAAAATACTAAACTGCATCTATTGGTGAGCCTCCAGTTCTGGGGAATCCCCACTTCGTTGCCAATGGTTCCTAGATCTGTTAAAGCCTCATTTATGGATCATAAAAATCTTTTTTGAGATAAGAAAGTTTTTATCGGTTTAAAATGATTGTGAAGAAGCTTTAGCAGCGGAGAGCAATCTTTAAACGGATAAAACCAGCTTGATTGCTCGATATTATATGGAAGACCCTAACGACTAAATATTATTTTCTTGACTCCTTCTGATGTTAAATACTCTAGCTTTTAAATTGTTTTCTTTTTACAAACTTATTTGAGTATTTAATTCACATCACACACACACACACACACACACACACACACACACACACACACACACACACACACACACACACACACACACACACAGTAACCCAAATAATTATGAGAGACCTAAATTGTTGAACTGACTTCGGCATGACGCATCAAGTTGTTGACTTGCCGCAAAACGAGCCAACAACCCAAATTATCACATAGTTAAGAGAACAATCTTTTTTATAAATGTCCACGTCATTGAAGATAATTCACATAATTTACAAATTGTATTTTTTTTATTATGATATTAATACGCGTTAAAATTTCATTGGATTTTCAGGAGAAATATTTTAAAATTGATGTAACACTTGAAAAATTCACTGATTTAAATAAATTTGTTTTTGTCTTGAGTTCCTGAAATGCATTACTTCCCTTGAATTGGAACTCACGTATTTCACGAATTCTCTTCTCTACATTTGTTGCCTCTTGGCTTCGTGTTCTTTTTTTTTTTTTTTTTTAACTTATCATTAATTCGTCGTGAGCCACGTAGTTTATCTAAGCCTTCATCGATGTTTATTATAATTCTATTGTTTATTACAGACTTTATATTTCATAAAATACATTTATCTGTCAGCCAAATTTATAATTGGAAGAATCTTGGAAAAATTTTAATTGATTTGCGCTCAGATTTTGTTAGGAACAAATGATTTTTTGGTAACAAGTGAAATTGATCAATGCTCTTGGGAAGGCATGAGTTTTTCTATTTACCACCTCACTATTGATAACAGGGTAAACTAAACTCTTTAATCTGGGTACACGGCAACTGTTCTACCAGAGGAAAAACTCTAAATTCCAACTCCGCTTAAAAAAGTTACCTGGTGTCATACCCTGCCCAAGAGAAGAGACTGTGCAATGCATACACAAGTAGATATATCTTAACAGTTTTCTCGAGATATATTTAGTTCAATCATTTCAATCATTTCAATGAGTTAAATTATATCCTCGCATTTTTAATCCTATCTGTGATCCTTTTTTCTTTTTGAAGTATCATTTTTTTCATCATTGGTGTCGCAAATGTCTCTCATCGCATAAACAATTCACAATCAAATAACCTTGAAGTGTCCCGTTTGCCATTAAACATTCATAGCTGCCAACCACATGACAAATGAAAATGTTATTTTCGAGGGTGGGGATCGTTTTATACTTTTAATTTTTGACAGGTCAGAATTTGTTGATAAGTCAGTCAGTTGGTCACTAGAATTTGTTCACAATTTCAAAATGACTTTTTTTTTCGATTTATCTATTTTTTTAAAATTTAAATATTCTGGCCACAACATTTTCAAACTTTTAATAAATCAATAATTTCAATCAACTTTATGTTTGAGACAATTGAAATATGAAGGAATCTTGTAAAATATCTAAGAAATAAATATAATCTTAAAATATTTTTCAAAAGAAAAGAAAAAAATCATTTAAATTTTAGAGAAAAACTCGTTTTGAGAAGGGAAGTACAGATTTACTGAATCCCACTGTAGGATATAATACAAGGTCAATTGTCAGTAGTTTTCCTTCTGCGAGACCAGTTTTCATACCCAAAGCTAAAGAGCCCTATCTATTTTTCTATTTACTCAAATATGGGAAAGAATAGATGGATTGATGCCTTTCCTAAGGGCATTAGCACGAAATGAAATGCAAACAGCATCGGCTTGTATTTGAACTTAGCTCATCTAGCACATTTCCTACGACGATAACCATTGCACCACAAGCGCCTCCACATTTCAAGAGGGGAAGTATGTTGTAAGAAGGACACTAACTTGCATTTAATAGTTACTCTCTTGATTGGAATAAGCGAGAATGGAAACTTCACACTATTACTATTTTACTGTAAATTTGATTGGAAATTGTTTTATTTTCTGAGATCATATTAACGCTGTTGCACTGACAAAAATCTCGCTACGATGTGCTATTTTTGTTCTGTTATGGTCGTGTACAAACAGTCAAAAAGGGGATGATTATAATATAGATGTTAATCGATCGAAGTTTTTACCGTTAGGTTCTTTGCTTTTTCGTATGAAAACAAGATTTAGCTTTTCGGATTTGTTGAGGTGAACATTTGTGATGCAGTTGATTCTATAGGAAAATTAATTGGCAGGGAAGATATCAAGTCGTGTCCTCACCCTCTAAGGCCAATAGTAGAATTAATATATCCATGGTTGACCAACATTGAAAAAAATGGGAAAAAAACAAAAACAAGATAAGCTCATCTACACATACAAGAACATTTGACCTATCATATACACAATATATATACAAGTAGTATCAAAAGGAATACACAGAAATTCCCATAGTAGAATTATACATATATTATTCCATGAACAAGCAGTATGTTGAAGGGGTTCAAAATGGCAAAAAGGCTTACTTAATGAGCAGAGATAATATGGCAATGTGGCTTTACCGTTCCTTGTCAAGGTCAGAGACAACATCTCACCTGTTCGAAGAACAGAAGCAAATAGAAGCCGAGAAAGGATTTCTCATTGTCATCAGACACCTTACGAAATCTCTCACGGATATGCCAGTTATCTGAGGGGGATGATTATTTATTGCATTCCTACAACAAAACGAAAAGTATCTTGATGTCTGGAAATGTGATCCATAAACTTTGAACTTTCCCTCCCCTAAAACCTAACCGTCAAATCATTAATCCATTTGAACTGAAATTAAACTTGGAGATTTTCGTTCAACTCCAAACCGACTGTTTCTTACATCAGCGGAGAGGACCCACAATTTCAGCAGGGATCAATGAACTTGTACATCCAGAATTGGTTGACAATCAATATAGGCTAGCAGATGTACCCTTTTCAATCAAAAGAGCTCACGTTCGATTCCAACTTAACCACGAATAAATACTTTAATTTAAATTTTCGTCTCACCTTTTTTTTTTCTGACAACACTGAATTCTTTAATCATTGTATGACAACAAGACTAGGAGAAGGATAACTTTCATTTCAAACTAGCTATGCTTCGTCGATGGTCACGAAAGAAACTTCATTAAACCAACAATTTTCTTTTTAATGGTTTAGTCTTGTCATAAAAAAGGAACGAGTTTAATTTGAGTTTAAGGTAGAGTTTTTAAAAAATATATATATTTAAGGGACAAATCGAGGGGATACTACTATGGTTGACTTCCTCATAAGTTTGTTGTGTTCGAGCAAATGAATTTCTGTTTAATATTGTTGTACAGCTTTTATCATTATTCTTTTTATTCGTCTCCATTGCGAAACAGCAATTCGTTCTACGCAACGTTTCTTTCTTCCCCATTTCATTTCCCCATTCTTACACCACACATCGTTTGTGTCAACTGTTTCTAGGCTCCTCGACAAAAAAGCATCACATATCACATGTTAGCGATAGAATGAAAAACACATCAAAAACATTTTGGTATGGAAATAAAGACAAAGAGAGTAACAACGATATTCTGTGGGGATATGTTATTTTTCACCCCCAGCTAAATGTTTCGGTGTAGAAAATGTAGTTAAAGTTGGAAAATTTGCAACTACCTCGACATGATATTGAGCGAGGGACAACATTTATTGTCCCATTGGTAGGGGATTACAAATGGGGTGGGGGGAGGATAATAAAGATGGTTTATTTTGTAAGTATCAATACACACAAAGAAAGTTCACATTGCATTTACAAGGAAGGTGGAAAAATAATTTTAATGGGGAAAACTCACCCATGAACTCCCCCTCTTGGCGATTGAAAATAAAATTTTCAAAGAATAAAATAACAAACACAGGAGAAATAAAAAAAAGCGGATTTAATCGAAAAACATTTTTGATTTTTGTTACATCGAAAAAAAAAATCCATTGGAACGAAGATTTTCTCAAACAAAACACAATAAAAATGATTTTTTTTCTATTTGGGCGGGATGATTTTTGCTTCCGGAAAAATGTTTTTTCTTCTTTGAGAATGAATCAGAAATTTCTTATGATAGAAAACAAGTCAGAAAGTAAGATATCTGTAAGTAGAAAACAGAAACATATATTAATGTCTTTTTTGCTTGTGTACAACAGAAAAATGAATAAGTTTATACAAGGGTCGTTCAATAAACCAGGGGAATTTTTTGAAAAATACAAAATAATTTTTTTTTTTCAGAATTTTTTCCATTAATGTAAACTCTGAATTGTTTGTTATTGTTTTATGGAAAAAAATTATTTCAATTCCACAAAAATTTTTGTTTTGAGGCTGTTCAAAATGGTGACAAATCAAACAGAATGTTCCAGACTTCAACAGTGTTCTGTTATGCATTTCTTTGTGGTTACGAACTATAAAAGCCAAATGAAATTCACAGATGAATGTGTGATATGTACACAGGAACATATTTTGTTCAAAAAGGTTACAAATAGACTCAACATGAGTTTACTACTACGAGTCGAAAAGACAGTTGATGGAATAGAAAAACAACTGACTCTCCGGTGAAGAAAAAGTTCTGGGCGCAGCGGCCAGAGAAAAAGTGATTATAACAGTGTTTTGGGACATAAAACAAAAAAAAAAAAAAAAAAAAAAATCACTATTAATTTCCTAGAAAAAGGTGCTGCTATATATAGTGTTTCCTATTACCAACTCTTTAGGCAAAATTCACCCCATGTGTTGAATTATCCTCGTATAAGGGTTGAATGTTCGCCAATGGTCCAGGAGACTTGGGTTCGCGTCATACCAAAGAATTTAAAAATGGTACTTGATATCTCCTTGCTTAACACTCAACAATATAAAGTACGCATCAAGAGTAAAGTGGAGCTATCAAGGGAAAGGAGTAGCGCCCTCCCCTACACCTTGGTGTAGTAGCTTATTGAAAAAGGGAACCCACTGGTCGCCCTCGACTAAAGGGAGACAACTTTACTCATACTTGTACGACACTTATGCCACTCTCTGCGTCTACATAGCAACAGGCCAGTCACAACTCTGGGTGTTTGAGGAATGTAAAGTAATCCGTTCATTGCTATTATTCCAAGGTCCACTCTGACCCAGAGTGGTTGTATTTGTTAGGGTCCCATCTCTGGGTTAAATAGGTCTGTTTGAAAATTATTTCTATTTGAAATACTTGATACCATATAACTGTGAGCAAATCATTTGTATACAGAAGATTCACTTGAAGCTAAAATTATTTACTAAGAATTTATTCTCTCCGTTATCCGAAAAATGGAACTGTAAATTATTGATAAGAATTCTTGAAACCTTTTTAATTTTTAGCAAAAAAAATTATTATTATTATCAAAAGGGAATTGTTACTTGAAAGCATAAAATTGTGTATGAATTATTTGTGTTAGACAGGAATACTTGAAACCGTTCATAAATGCAAACAAATAACTATAGATAAATAAAAAATCGAATATTAAAAATGTGTATGATTACAATTGAGTATTTACTAATGAATCAAATTTCGGCATTGAATAACCCATTAGGAATTATTGTGCCGTTAATAAATAAACTAAACCAAACTGCGTGCTTATTCTTCAAGGGAAGTAAATCATTGAAAAAAAAAAAGAAAGTTTTCCAAGGGACATAAATCTTGCGAAGGGTTCAAGGGAGGTAAGTCTTTTAACATTTGAAATATTTAATTTCCAGACAAATTTGTGTTAATTCTACATTTTAGCTTTCAATTTAAAAAAAGTTGTTTTCAAAAGCAATTTCTTCAGAATTTAATTTCGAAAGTAGTTTAAGCATTTATTAATTTATTTACATTTTTTAAATAAAAAGATTTTTAAAAAGTGAAATTGAATGGATTAAAGTTTATAGAACTATAAATGGGAAAAGAATTTTTTTCGCATCGCTCGAAACCTCAGGATAATAAATTCTTGTCAAAACACTCAGATTTTAAATTAAAGCAACAGTTAAAATTAAAAAGAAAAAATGAAATACTTGAGGTTGTAACTATATAAAAAAGCAAAAAAGAAAAAAAGAAAAAAAAAAGGAAAAAGAAAGAAAAGAAAAAGAAAAAAAGAAAAAGCAACAAAAGAAAAAAGAAAGAAAGAAAAGCAAACAAAAGAAAAACATTCTTAAAACCGACAGGAAATTCTGAATATATTTTACAAATAGAATTCTACTTCTCCAACTGATTAATGATATCAGCTGGTGTCACAACCGATTCATTATGACCATTCTCTATGAATTCCAATTGTTACACAATATCAACTGATGTTTCAGTAACACACGTCAACTTCGTTTAAAACAAATCCAAAAAAATTGAAATAAACGACCAGACTCGTTAAATGACTTTTGACAATGTTAATTAACCTCGTCTAAATTCGATAAAAGCAAACTGTAATATTGTTAAAAATTTCTGGAGACACAATCGACAGAGATCGAAATTCTAAATCTTTTTGATGACTTAACATTCTGACGAAAGTGCCCTTGTTCCTCCCCCCTCCCCCCAAAAAAACCCACAAGAAAACAAATACATTCTTATTTGCCTGTTTATATTTTAGTATTAAAAAAAAGCTGCTCACATTAACCACATAAAAATACATGCTGTGGGCGGAGGGAGCAGAAAGGTGAAGGCAAAAGTGAAACAAGTTTCAACACTCAACTTTGTGTGTCATATGGTGTGGTAGATTGTGCAAGTCAAATACCCGGCCTGGAGAGTTACTTTTGGGCACATGGACATGGTTTGGGTGTCACTGACGATTCACCCAGCAACTGTGGTGAGGGTGGTGATGAGCATTGAGATGGCTGTTGCCATTAAAATAAAGCTAAACATGCATTCAATATATAATACTGTATGCACTACGATATACGAACATATACTTACATATGTTCATTTAGCCTAGTTAAGTCTGGAACAAGGACATAGTTTAACTGTGTGGATTGCTGATTAAACTCACTTCATGATAGTAACCATCTACTTGACGAACTTACTAACTCCGCAGTGTATATACCCCAATCCCAGCGTGTATATATATATATATATATATATATATATATATATATATATATATATATATATATATATATAAACAGACTGATTATAGATATATAAATAGATACGAATAGAAAGTGAAAAAACTCTTACCTTAATCATAGCCTATGCCGCCTGGTCTGTTTCCCCACCAGTCGCCTCCACCCCAGTGACCTCCAATCACCCAACCACCTCCACCTTCATTACCGTTTCCGCCACCACCACCGCCGCCACTATTTCCACCTCCTCCACCGGGTCTCCATGGAATCCATTTCCAGCCTGCGCCATTTCCACCATTTCCTCCGTTTCCTCCGTTTCCGCCTTCAGGAACAGAACCCCCTCCATTTGGTACCCAGATGAAAGTCCCGCCGCCATTACCACCACCTCCGCCACCCCCTCCGCCTCCTTTTCCGGCATAAGCTTCGGTCAAAAGTACGATTATCGACAAGGCAAAGATTATCAATAATTTTGAAGTGTCCATCATGTTTTCGTGTTGCAACTAGTCTGTCTGTAATGTTTTTAGCTTTCAAAATCCACGACTCTTCAATTTAGAACTTAAAAAGAAAATGTCCATAAAGCTGTTCAAATCCAAATAATAAGTTGATAGAAAGAAAACAGGAGTGCAAGGTTTTAAGTGAGATTCACGCAAGTTTTTTCGATGAAGACGAATTGATTGGTTTCGATATCATTGAAGAAGAATAAGTTGTTGAAAATCGTACAGACTTCAACGAATTCTGCGGGATAAAAAAATTGCTGTGTCTCTCGTAGACGCAAGAAACTAAATAAATGAATTTTTGCAGAGATGGTGCTTCTTATATACAACAGGAGCGAAAATATAACAAAGGCAAAAAAAAAAAAAAAATGAATAAATGAAAAAAAGTAAAGAATAAATACAGACAGAGAGAGAGAGAGAGAGAGAGAGGGAGAGAGAGAGAGAGAGAGAGAGAGAGAGAGAGAGAGAGAGAGAGAGAGAGAACAAAAAATTTTTGAAATTTGCTCCGAACAAAAAGAAGAGGGGATGATAGAAGAAGAATTTAAGGTTTTGCACACATTGTTTTCGTATATGTGTGTGTGTGTGTGTGTGTATAGGTGTGTATAGGTGTGTATGTGTGTGTGTGTATGTGTGTGTATGTGTGTGTGTGTGTGTGTATGTGTGTGTATGTGTGTGTGTGTGTGTATGGGTGTGTATGTGTGTGTATGGGTGTGTGTGTGTGTGAATGGGTGTGTGTATGGGTGTGTGTGTGAATGGGTGTGTGTATAGGTGTGAATGTGTGTGTGTGTGAATGTGTGTGTGTGTGTGTTTGTGTGTGTATGGGTGTGACAGAGAGAGATAGGATCGGTCGTTTTCAGCTTTCTTTTTTAATTACTTCAATGATATCAGACTGAATACACAGTTGAAGTCAGTTTTGCTTTTAAAAAATTTGCACACGTCTCTTTTCACGCCTTTTAGGGGCTTCATGCCCCAAAAAATTTGTAAAACGTTTAAATAAAGCCTTTCTCTCTCTCTCTCTCTTTCTCTCTTTCTCTCTCTCACACACTCACACACACACACGCATAAACACATGTGTGTTTCTCTGTGTGTGATAGCACGAGTGATTTAGAGAGAGAGAGAGAAAGAGAGAGAGAGAGAGAGAGAGAGAGAGAGAGAGAGAGAGAGAGAGAGAGAGGGGGGAGTAGCTTGTTGATTGTTTTGTTTTCTGACGTATCAACCCTTTTCGGGACATTTAACCCTGAATTAAGTCATTTTGACAAAAGTTTAAAACAATTCTGTTAAGTACAAGTACATTTTTTTGCACACAATTAAATGTCCAAACACTTCTATTTCAAACCATTCAGTTTAGCATAAGTACGTAGTTTAAATGTCAAAACAGTTCTATTTCAAACAATTCAGTTTAACGTAAGCGCAATAGTCTAAACACACAGTTAAATCTAAAAACAGCTTATTTCAAATAGTTCAGTTTAGCGTAATTACACAGTTTAGTTCTATTTGACTCATAGATCGGACCCTATCAGGTGCTACCACTCCGGGTCAGAGTGGACCTGGGAACGATGGCAATGAAGAGGTACTTTGTATTTCACAAAAAAGAGTGTAGTGGTCTTGTCTTTATTATCATTTATCAAACTTTTGATACGTATAACTCGCCCAATTACATATATACACGCACGTACGCACACACGCACACGGACAGACAGACAGACAGACAGATACACATTTATACGCACACAATTTTACATAGATGAATAATTCAACGGCTAATTTACGCATGTAAGTAGATATATGTCTGTGTATGAGTGTGTGTATGTGCATGCTTATGTGAACATGTTTGTATGTGGGTTAAATATGTATGCATGGGTGTGCCTACCAATATGCACCCGGATACATTTACCAGTATACACACGAGCATTTGTGTGAATCTAAAGACAACGTTCATAATCTTTGTCACTTTATCTCGCAATTATTGCACCGTATATTTGTATGTGTCCTCCTCTGTGTGTGGGTGTGTGTGTGTATGTGTGTGTGCGCGTGTATGTGCGTGTGTGTGTGTATGTATGTGCGTGTATGTGCGCGCGTGTGTGTGTGTGTGTGTGTGTGTGTGTGTGTTTGTTTGCGCGCGCGCGTGTATTAATGCCTTACGAAATTTGTGAGGCTGAATTTGTGAGGCTGAATTTGTGTGCTTACTTATGTTTACAAAGACGGATTTCCTCCTTAACGAAAGGATAAATTTTGGCTACTCTACTGACCTTAAATTAGAAACTTCGATGAAAATGTACATACAGAAGGAAAGGTCAAAGGTAAAACATCTTGATTAGTCACGTGCCATTTCTGTAGACGCCATCGCTCTTTTGATCTTAACGGTGACATGTTCACACGCATGCGCGCAAACACACACTTACATTCCTTAGCGATGCGTCTTTGTTTTGTGTTTCAAAATTAATTATGTCGACGATCCTAAAAGGACCGGTTCCAGCCAGTAAAACGAAGTTAAGCAGCGATGAAACTGTTCAGTACTTTAATGGGTGACCAATTTGTAACTGTAAGTACTGTAAGCAAGCTGAGACCTGTAAATCAGATTTAACAAAATTTAGTAAATAACAACTATCATCGTCAACTGTAATACGGACCGGGGCGGGGGTGGGGGTATATCAATGACAAGCATAGATTCACATTGCACCTAGTGAACCTATGACCAGCATTGACCAGCAGCGCACGTGCACGACCTCCCCCTCCCCAAACTCCCTCTCTAAAAAAAAAAAAAAAGACGTGTCAAATCCTACCTGATGTTACGCACGAATAAATATACCCTTCTTTCAGACATCGATAACACAGTATCGTAGATTGATATCTTTTGCCTAGGTTGGCAATCAATTTAGGAGAAAGACAATTTAAGATTAGTGATAGTTTTTGGACCCCTTTAGCCGTCTAAAGGCTGATTAAATAAGCAAACGGATAATATGACAAAAAAAAAAAAAAAACAAAAACAAAAAAAACAAAAACAAACAAACCACACACACACACACACACGCACACACTTATTACAAAATTCAAAGTTTGGGAAAGTATGAAGGATGGACCCGTAACCCCCATCCACAAAGAAAACAAGCCCCACCCCCCAATTTTCAACTAAAAGAGCAACTGCAACCCAAAATATCAAAAGAAAAATCTACAAAGAAAAAAAAGTGAAGCTATCCGGAATAATATTTATATTCGGAGAATATTGTTTATTTTCTGTCGATGGAAGCCCATTTAAATACAAATCTTCATTAATATTGATCGTTTATAAATAAAAGAATATTACTCGGGATTACTTTATCATCCACGTTTATTAATTGAACAAAGTATAATCATCCTATACAACATTCTACGAACGTCAATAGATTTAATGAGAGAAAATGTTTTCAAACAAAATCAAGGTAAGATACAGACGATATCTCGAAGAAACGATTACGAATGCAGTCTACGCAGATGATCTAGTTCTTCTCGCAAATACATCTGCTCAAGAAGAACCCCTTCTGCGTAGCCTGGAGCTGGCAGTAAGAGGTACTGGCCATTACGTTCACTCAGATGAACAGTGTTCATGTATTTTAAAATGGGACGCCGCTGAAATTATTCGACCATTTCGTATTTTTCGGTAGCCATATCTCATCTACAAAATGCGATGTCAACATACGCTCAGGAAAGGCATGGGGTGTTATTGATAGGTTATTGATCATATAGAAATCGATCTATTTGATAAAACAGGGATTCTTTAAGGTTGTAGCCGTATCAGTACTATCATATGGCTGCACAACCGAAGTGATGGGAGAAAAAGCTAAATTGGAAGAACAGAAGGATGCTGCGTGTTGTTTTAAACAAATCCCGGAAGCAGAACCCCCCAAAACAACAGCTGTATGACAACTTACTTCCCATCTCACAAACTATCCAAGTAAGACGAATACGACATACTGAGAAGCAAGGACGAACTCATAAGTGACGTTCATCTATGGACTACTACACATGGACACACAACTTTCATCAACTCTGAACGGACGCTATATGCAGTCTAGAGTAGCTAACGCGAGTGATGGTCAACAGAGAGAGAGAGAGAGAGAGAGAGAGAGAGAGAGAGAGAGAGAGAGAGAGAGAGAGAGTGTTGCAAAATCACCATTTTTTCACAAAACAAAATTGTGGGAGTCCCAAGGAGTTGTGGCTAACGAGCTGGACTGCAATATTTTAATATGCGAGTTCGAAATCCACGCCCATTATTACGTTTACTATCAAACTAATACCCTAGGGAAATAATACCCATTATCAGAATAATACCCATTATCCTCCCAGCTAAGGGTTAAATAGTACCACTACTAATCTGGTACAAAGATGATTTTAGCATTAAAAAAACCACGAAGGTTGATATATCATTAAAAACCAACCAAACAAAACAAACAAACAAAAGACAAAATTGGTATTTATTTTTCAGAGTTTCGACTATTTTATTTCCGAATAAAATTATTTTGCAATATTTTAATCAGATTTTACACAGCACAAAAACAGGTGCTTGTACAGAATCGAACAAAAAAGTCTGTTAGTATAAAAACGTATATAGAAATGTAATATTTACATTTATAATCTACATAAGAGTCAGTTTCAGTCATTTGTTTCTTTTTTTTCCAATTGAAATCTCACTGATAAAATAAAATGGTATTTTTTCTCCCGAAGTGTGTTTGTGTCAGTACAACAGTATGAATGCACCACCTGAACGCAAACGAAACACATGTAGAAAAAGTTCGATGAGAACAATACTAGAGTGTTATGTGCTGTTTTAAATAAATCCAGAAGGCAACACCCCTCATAAAAAAAACAATTGTATTGCTACTTGCCTTCCATTTCAAAAACCATCCAAGCAAAACGAACAAGACATACAGGGTAGAAGCAAGGACGAACTTATAAACTGCGTTCTCTTATGGACTCTTATGGACACACGGTCAAACAAGTATTGGCTAACCAGCAAGGATTTATATCAGTTCTTTGCGGACACTGGATGCAGCCTGGGGGACCTACCTAGAGCGATGGACTATATCACAACTTAATGATGGTGATGATGTTTCATTTTTTCATGAACTCTTACATAAGTTCCCAAAATTTTATATCGACAATCGGGCGTGACTGAAACTTGAAGAGATGGTGAATGTACATATGACATTTTTATATAATTCTTTTGGATACAACCGCAGAATTTACAGACATTTTCTTGGTTGTATTATTTTGGACTCGCATCCTTTAAAGAAGGAAATATCTGTCATTCTTCATCAAACAATATTTTATCGATGAGTTCTGATTGATTCCCAAATTTTTGACTTAGCCCACACCCAAAAAAGGAAAAAAAAAAGATCGTGAAAAATTATTTTCTTCAATTTGTATTGTTGCGTTTTTTCGTCGTTTGTATAAAAACTAAGAAACTAATAATTCAAGAGGTGAAAGAAAATGGCATTCAAAATGTCACTTACTTAAAATTGATGTCTGCTTAGGAATGTGAAAAAGTGTAAACAATAAAGTATGGCGTCATGTAATATTATGTACAACAGGGAACATTGCCTAATTTTTTTAAGTCAACAGACTCAGATTTAACCCCCAGCTTAAAAAGTACACACCACTAAAATACAACAAAAGACACGACAAACAAACAAATAAACTAACAAAAACAAATAAACCAAATTGTGAAAATTTTTTGTATTAGATTGGAATACTTGAAACAATCCAACTGTGTGCAAATTATTTGTATTAGATAGGAGTACCTGAAACCGTTCAAATGGCTGCAAATTATTTGTATTAGATAGGAATACTTGAAGCTATATAACTGTGTGCAAATTATTTGTATTAGGAATACTTGAAACAATCCAACTGTGTGCAGATTATTTGTATTAGATAGGAATACTTGAAACCGTTCAACTGTGTCCAAATTAGTTGTATTAGATAGGAATACTTGAAACTGTTCATCTGGCTGCAAATTATTTGTATTAGATAGGAATACTTGATACCATACAACTAGCTGCAAATTATTTATATTAGATAGGAATACTTGAAACCGTTCATCTGGCTGCAAATTATTTGTATTAGATAGGAATACTTGAAACAGTTCAACTGGCTGCAAATTATTTGTATTAGATAGGAATACTTGATACCATACAACTGGCTGCAAATTATTTGTATTAGATAGGAATACTTGAAACCTTTCAACTGTGTCCAAATTATTTGTATTAGATAGGAGTACTTGAAATCATCGAACTGTGTGCAAATTATTTGTTTTAGATAGGAATACTTGATACCATACAACTGTGTGCAAATTATTTGTATTAGATAGGAATACTTGAAACCGTTCAACTGGCTGCAAATTATTTGTATTAGATAGGAATACTTGAAACTGTTCAACTGTGTGCAAATTATTTGTATGAGATAGGAATACTTGAAACCATCGAACTGTGTGCAAATTATTTGTATTAGATAAGAATATCATATAATTTTGCACAGAACCCTAATAAGAAACAACTAAACTAAAATATGAATATATACATGAATACAAACATACAATGAGCGAAATTCCCTAACATCTAGGTATAAAACAACCTAATATTGTTTGACCTGCCATTTAAATTAATTTATAAATCGTTTGTCTTAATTTGCATACAAGAGCACCGATACACGCACACCGAAGATATCAAGTATCACGAAACTGGTAATGGATGGATGCTGGTGACTGTATCGGCATGGAAAACCTCTGTCAACGCATCGGTAGGAGGGGTGGGAATACTTCTAGGACCAAGAGCGTTAAAAACACTGAACAACATTGAGAGAATACAACCTAGGATGATGGCCGCAACGTTTAATGGCAACCCCAAAGCAACAATTATCTCCTGCTACAGCCCTACCAATGTTAGCGAAGCAAACGAAATAGTCACCTTCTACGAAGATCTATCCTCCCTAGTACGTAGCATTCCGAAACACAACCTGCTAGTCATTGGCAGAGATATGAATGCACAAATCGGGAAAAACAGACACAACAAATACAGCCTACACTACGCGTCAAACAGGAATGGACAGCATCTAATAGATTTCATGATAGAAAATAGATTAACATGCCTCAATACAAACTTTCAAAAAAGGGAGGGGAAATTATGGACCTACACATACGCGAATAAGAGTAAAGCACAGATAGACTACGTCCTTATAAACAGGAAATGGAAAAACAGTGCGATGAATTGCGAGGCATACTCCTCTTTCGAGGGTGTGTCCTCCGATCATCGAATAGTTACGGCCAAAGTACGACTAAGCCTACGAAAAAACGCCACACGTAAAGCGACAACTAAGCACTATGACTGGGCCCTACTCAACAACAGAGATATTAGAGATAAATATGCATTGGAATTAAGAAACAGATTCGAAGCACTACAAGAGAAGGCAGAAATAGGTACCCCAAATGACGAATATGAAAATTTTGTAGAAGCACACCTTGAGGCGGCAGCAAAGTGTATTCCAACAAAATCTAGAACTAAATATAGAGCCCCTTGGGAAACGCTAGCGGTCAGAGAAAAACGTACACTTGTGAAGACTGCCTCCAAAAGCTATCAAAAGAACCCAACAAACACAAATGCACGAGAACTAGAAAAGGCACAACATCAATTAACAGGAATATACCTAAAAGAACAGGCAGAATACATACAAAATCAGATAGATAAGATTAGAGACTCGGTGGAAGACAGACAATCCAGGATAGCCTGGCAAACAATAAACGAAGTAAGTGGAAGGAAGAGCACAGCCAAAGCAAAATTGAAAGCTGCAAGCCAACAAGAAAGAGTAAAACTGTGGGAACAGCATTTCAAAAATCTACTAGGAAACCCACCGGAAATAACGGATGAACCGATCACCAGAATTATTAGCAAGCAATTAGACGTAAAACTAGGTCCTTTCACCAAAGAAGAACTCGACTCAGTTCTCAGAAGAATTAAAAATAGGAAAGCTGCAGGGCTAGACGAGATCCCCCCAGAAGTGTGGAAGACTAGACAATTCGACGATATACTGCTCCGGCAATGCAACGCAGTCTATAGTCAAAATAGGATAGAGAGATGGACGAAGGGATGCATCCTTCCATTCCCTAAAAAAGGCGACCTCGGACTAGCCAAGAACTACCGAGGGATAACACTTATATCCATAGCAGCCAATATCTACAATGCCCTACTACGAAACCGCATAGAACCCAAAATAGACAACATCCTTAGGAAAAACCAAAATGGCTTCCGGAGAAATAGATCCACAACCTCACAAATACTGACCATCCGTAGAATCCTGGAAGGCGTTCGGGCAAAAAACTTACAGGCGACATTACTATTTGTCGACTTTACCAAGGCCTTCGATTCCATACACAGAGGGAAGATGGAGCAAATCCTACTAGCATACGGCCTACCAAAAGAAACAGTAGCAGCGATAATGATTCTCTACAGAAACACCAAAGTGAAAGTACGTTCACCAGATGGAGACACGGAATACTTCGACATTGTTGCAGGAGTACTACAAGAAGACACACTAGCCCCGTACCTCTTTATCATCTGTCTAGACTATGTGCTTAGGACTTCGATCGACAAAATCAGAGAAAATGGCTTCGAGCTGACTAAGAGAAGAAGCAAAAGGTACCCCGCAAAAACAATCACGGACGCCGACTACGCTGATGACTTGGCGATACTAGCGAATACGCCTAATCAAGCAGAGACACTACTGCATAGTCTGGAACGAACCGCAGCTGGCATTGGCCTCCATGTCAATGCAAACAAAACTGAATATATGTGTTACAACCAAACGGGCAACATTGCCACACTAGACGGAACCTCTCTGAAACTAGTCGACAAATTCACCTACCTAGGAAGTAGCGTCTCATCAACCGAAAAAGACATCGACACACGACTGACGAAGGCATGGACAGCTATCGATAGGCTCTCGATCATATGGAAGTCGGACCTAACTGATAAAATGAAACGCAGTTTCTTCCAGGCAGCGGTTGTGTCGATACTGCTATATGGATGCACCACATGGACGCTTACGAAGCGGCTGGAGAGGAGGCTGGACGGAAATTACACAAGAATGTTGAGAGCAGTATTAAACAAGTCCTGGCGACAACACCCCACAAGACTCCAACTATACGGACACTTGCCCCCCATCACGAAAACTATACAAGTTCGACGAACCAGACACGCAGGACACTGCTGGAGAAGCAAGGACGAGCTCATAAGCGATGTACTCCTGTGGACCCCCACATATGGATGTGCAAGAGCGGGACGACCAGCACGAACTACATGCAGCAACTATGTGAGGACACAGGATGTAACCCTGAAGACCTGCCGGAGGCGATGAATGATAGGGAGAAATGGCGAGAGAGGGTCAAGGATATCCGCGCTGACGGCGCGACATGATGATGATGATGATAAATCGTTTAAGAACACCATTCAAATTATTGTAAAAGGATCATATTTTAGACAAGACTCTTAATTTCTGATTATTTATTTTTGGCATATTTTTAGCTTCAGAAATTTGATAAATAAAAATGAAATCAATAAAATATTAGGTATGTACAAAAGTAACCAGCATTGTTTTTTTGAATATGAAAGTTTCAATACACAGTTGAAAATCTGGTCTTAAGAAAAAAAAAAGACTACGGAAAATTTGATAATTAGTTAAAGAACATAAAAAACTGAAGTATAAAAAGAATTTTTAGTTGAAATACCCAATTCCAATCCAGTTGGTTGGGGCTGTAGAATACACCGATTATGACACTAACCAATCTGATGGTGAGTCTCTAGTTATGCCAGAGCTTTGGGGAATGTGGAGTACCTCTTCATTGGTATCACTACCAGGTCTACTCTGACCCGGAGTGGTAGCATCTGATAGGGTCCTATCTATGCGTTAAATAGAGCTGTTTGAAATTTAAACTGAGTGAAAACAAATGACTTATGCTAAATTGAATTGTCAGAAATAGAACTGTTTGATAATCTAACTGTGTGTAAACCGATGACTGATGTTTAATTGAATTGTTAGTGATACATAGCAATACTTGGAACAATTTAACAGTGTGCAAACGAACGAGTACTGTTGAATAGAATTATTAGTGTTAGATAACAATAATTGAAATCATTTAGCAGTGTAGAAACAACAGCAGTACTGGGGGGTGTCCTCGTGGTGTACTGGTTATAGCGATGGACTGCGGAATCGTAGTAAGCAAGCTCGTACTCCAGTCGCGCTATTACATTCACTTTCGGGCAAATACTCTTGGGAAAGGTATGAACCCCCTTATCCTCCCAACTATGGGTTAAATAGTACCACTACTGTTCTTCTATGAGAATGGCTTTGGCATTAAATCACCTACAAAGGTTGATATGCCATTAAACAAAGAAACAGCAATACTAGTGAACAAACAAATTAGTTCTAATACATTTAAAAATGAAATTACCAACAAACTATTCACTTACAAATCATATATATATATATATATATATATATATATATATATATATATATATATATATATATATATATATATATATATCCATTTAGTTGTGTGCAAACAAATGACAGATGTAAAATTGTTATTGTTACATAGCAATTCTTGAAATCATTTAATTGTGTACAAACGAATGAGGCCAGGATCGTTGAAATATCAACAAAATAAGTTTACAAATGATATACATTTAATATATATGTAAAAATAGGATTTGGCATTAAATAACCAACAATGGTAGATATGCCATAAAGCTCAAACCAACAACACCTCCTAATTCACATGAACGCTGTTCCCCCCCCACAAAAAAACAACAAAAGTGATTGGAACAATTTACAAAGGAGTTGGGAATATGACACAGAAAGATGAGCAAAGACAGAGTGTTCTGGAATATTCCAAAATGGCTCGGGGATAAATAACTAACCATTAGTATCAGTCATAAACCAATTCACACACAAACTTATTTCATGAGTAAAGAATTAAGATTTAAACCCCAAATGTTTTTAAAACCGAAATGTGTGTTTGTTACTTTTTTAAAATTTTGTTTTGTCTTATTGTTTTTTGATTTTTGTTTTGTTTTGTGTTTTTTGGGGAGCGCTCATTTGTCCACTTTCATGCAAGACTCTCAAGTCAAATCTACGACTGGAGCAAAGGCAATAATCAGTCCCGGACTGATAAAATCGCAAAAAAAAAAAAAACGAACCATGAATAATAATAAATCCAAATCCAAATCCAAATGGAATCCAGACAACAAGTCTGGGTGTCATAATCGGCAGTTGCAACCCTTGATAGTCAATATGGAGAGCCCGATCAATATCCTCTGAAAGTTGGCTGTTCTTATTTCAGGTATATAAACAAAGGCCAAAGAAACAATGCCGCTGAGAGACATCAAAGGAAAAATGGTCACGAGAAAACAGCAAAAAGTAATCCACTGTTATTTTAGAAGTAATGCTACGTAAATCAGATCTGTTCTGATCTTTACCGCTCGCAAACGGATTGTAGAGATATGCACAGAATTCGTAAAATTTAATATAAGTCAAAGACTTAAAAACCAAGCCAGGTTGATCTGAGAGAGAGAGAGAGAGAGAGAGAGAGAGAGAGAGAGAGAGAGATATTCCTAAACAGACTGAAACACACAAAGTATTGAAAAGCCAATCACTACTGAATACAGAAACACATCAATATTAAAACAAGAAGACAGGAAAAATGTAGAATTAATAAAAAAAAAGATCATGTGTGAAGAAAAGACTACATTACAATTCCTAAGGAATCAAGATTGGAAAAAAGTCAAGTTAAAGACGGAAAAAGTAAATAAAGTATTGCAACTTATCCCAAAGGACAACATCACCGAACTGAACGAGTTAATCTGTGCAGGAGCAAAAATAGTCTGTAATAAAATAAATGTCCTTAAGGAATGTAAACTTAAATCCAAAAACTGGATGGGAAATGAGATGAGGACAAATAAATAAACGGCAACAACAAGCACAACTACTTAGGAAGGTGAAACTTACAGGAACCTAACAGAAAGAAAAGACCCCTCAAGATCACTGCAGACAAGTTTGATAATACAACTAGAAGAAATGAATAAAAAAAACATTGGCGAAAGAAGGAAGACTCAAAAGGCACCAGGACAGAGTAAAACAATATAAACAAAACATTTCAAAATAAGGAAAGAAAACTCTAGCCACGATTTAGGGGAGAGGGCAAAAAGAAATTGGAGGCAAAAGAAACAAAACAATTTTGGAGTAAAATAGGGAGAAGGGACGAAAATAACGGAAATGTTGAATGGATAAATAACTTGAAAAAAGAATTAGAAGAACTCGAAAAAGCTCCTGAGGAGAACGTACTCCTGGATCCGCTAAAAACAATAATCAAATTGGAAAACGCCTGGCTAGGATGGCATAAATGGATTCTACTATTAAAAATTTACGTCCATCCATAATATATGGCTGTACTACTGGGTAAATGTCTAAAAGCAAACATACCCGAATCGATGACTTGGGGAAGAAGTCTGATCCAGAAAGATCCCACAAAAGGATCATTCCCGAACAACTCCAGATCGATAACGGATTTACCTATGATGTGGAAAATCTTGATCGCACGGTTAAGAGAAGAAATATATTACTCGCTTGAATGCAGTGGATAATTCTCGAAGAAAAAAAAAGGATGCCGTAATTGGACAACAGGAAAGAATGACTTACAATGCATCGACCAGCAAATCCTCAAAGAAACCAAAACAAGACGGGAAAATGTAGCCATGGCGTCGATTGAGTACAATATGATGTGGCCCCACAAACGCGGATAATGTGCAAAATGTATTTGCAAGACATAAAGGTATTTGCAAAAAAAAAAAAAAAAAAAAAAACTGAAAAAAAACAAAAACAAAAACAGGAGACCCTGAAACAAACAATAAGAATATACAACCAGGATATAGGAATGGAATTTGGCATAGAAAAACGTGTCACGTTGATAATGAAAAGTGTGACAAGAGATTCAGTGGAAGAAGTACCGAGTCAAAAATGCATTAGAACGCTTGGAGTGAAGGAAAACTACAAGTACTCGTGAATTTTGGATGCGAACATCAAACAAAACAAGCTGTGATGAAAGAAAAAAAAAATAAGTAAAGAGTACTTCAGAAGAACGAGAAAACCTCTGGAAATCAAGCTCTGCAGCAGAAATCTCATCAAAGGGATAAACTATCGGGTAGTCTTCTTGTAAGATACTCGGGACCGTTCTTATAAATCGATAAGGGAGTAACTAAGATAAATGAACCAAAGGACAAGAAAGTTGATAATGCACACGGCTTCACACCCTAGAAATGACATTGATTACCTGAGTCAACAAAAGAAAGGGGAAGAGGAATTTTTACCACAAAGATAGATAAAAACTTGAACCTTTTCATCGAACTAAAAAAAGTGTGGAACATGTGGATGACAGTGACACCAATTGGAGATGGTGCACTTGGAACGGTCCCTAAAAGATTAGAACAGTTGAAAATTGAAAAATTGAGACCATCTAAACCACAGCATTGTTGAGATCGGTCAGAATACTGAGAAGAGTCCTGGAGACCTGAGAAGACTTGCAGTCATTCAGCCCCCAGTGAAAGTGAAAAGCTGATATGAAAATCTTGCCAGGAGTTAAATAATAACAACAACAACAACAATAATAATAATACAGCAAACTGACTAAAAAGAATACAAGATGTGGCATAACTGGGTAGGAAAGGTGACTTACTGGGAATTGTGCAAGAGATTAGAATTTGACCATATTAACAAATGTTATTCGCACAAACCAGAATGTGTCCTAGAAAATTTAGCTCATAAAATCTTCTAAGATTTTGAGATACCAACGGATCATCTAATCTCGGCCAGACGACCAAACGTAGTTTTAATTAATAAGAATTTTGTTATTCTGGTGAAGATAAAAGAAAATGAAAAGATGGACAAATACTTGGACCTTGCCAGAGAGATGAAAAAGCTATGGAACATAATGGTGACGGTAATACTAATATAAATTGTAGTCCGTACCCTTGGAACGGCCAGTAAGGGTTTGGAAAAAAGACTGAAGGAATTAGAGGAAGAACTGGGACCATCCAGACCATAATAATGTTGAAATCGGCGAGAATACTTAATAGAGTCCGGAACACCTGACGAAACTTGCTGTCACTCAAACTCCAGGAAAAAAAAAAATTAAAACTGGTGTGAAAAACTCCCAATAATAATAATAATAATAATAATAATAATAATAATGCTGAACATTATTGCATACATCTAAAAATTTAAATCAATGTAAACCGATGCAAAAATCTGTAAAATCGATATATTACTGAAATCAATATCCCATTTTTGAAATGAATTATTTTGCTTCTTGCAAATTTATGACACAAATTTTAACTGATGGTTTTTCACTGAAATCTAATTGATAGTAAATCTCCTTAAGTCACCAGGACCCTTCTAAGTATCCTCGCTATGGTCTAGATGGTTTGGATTTTTCTTTTGACATTCTATTCCCCCAGTCTCTTTTCCAGGATCTTGCGAACTGTTCCAAAGGCTCCAACATCATATTCCGAGGGACCCACTACTTTTTCAGTTCTCCGGCAAGATACAGGTATTTGTTCAGCTTTTCGTCTTCATTTTTATTCTGTGGTCCGTTGGAATGGCAAAAACTACTCGATGATACATACTTTTCTTTTTGTTAACATTAGGTCTTGACTTCTGACCGGGAGTGGTTCATCTCAAGGCCCTAAATGATTTTGTTTCATTTTCAATGATAGATTCTGATTTGTGCCGATACTCTAAGTCAATATGGTCAAATTTCCAGCAGGAAAGCGACCCCGTGGTGTAATGGTTAAAGTGTTGGACTGCAGCTTCGAAATAGCGAGTTCGAATTCCAGTTGTGTTATTATGTTCACTTTCAGACAACTACTCTTAGGAAATGCATAAACTCCCTTATCCCCTAGCTATAGGTTAAATAGTATCACTACTGTTCTTCTCTAAGGATGACTTTAGCATTAAATAACCCTTGAAGGTTGATATGCCATTAAACAAAGAAAGTAAAAAAACAAACAAAAAAAAAAAAAAAAAAAAAAAAACAAAACAATTTCCTGCAGATCACTTTCAAACGATCTACGGTCCATACGACATTAAGACAATATTCAGAAGTGGTCCAACCTTTTGGAGACATTCTTTCTGAGTCGAACCCTCGCACAGAAGAGAACAAGAGTAAAATGATCTGTATGTATTTCATTCCAAGCTGTTGTGGTAGAAAATATTAAGACGTGTCATGTCAGTCTCGTAAAGGTAAAGCTAGAACACTGAGGAGTCATAGTTCAAGGAGAGACCATGAAGTCAGGCATAGCTGATCACGTATGTTTGGAAAAGGGCGGTCATCAACTTTCGTGGAATGAAGAAAACAATATTGCAAGATCAACCAGCAAAAGGAATCAACGTATATGCCAGGCGCCAGTGACTTTCTAAGCAGACCAAGCATAGAGAGGAACAGAATACGGGAGCCATTAATAAAGTAATCAAAATAATAGTATCCAAAAATAAATACACCGCTTTTATATATACATGTATGCAATTTTATTTTTGGTAACGTAATTCCAATGCCGTAGACTTTGCTGGTACATAATACCTAATAATATCCGTTTTGATTGTTTTTACTCGGAGTAATAAAATCTAGTTATCTTTGGTTTAGAAGAAAATATACATTTTATAAAAAAATTGGTATATATTACCTAGTTTAGCATAAGGCCACTTATTTCTGCGCAATACTGTTTTGACAAAGCTGAGTCTGGCACATGGCCACTTGTTTATGGGTGATACTGTATATGTCACCAAGTGTAGTACAAGACCACTCATTTCTAGGCAATACTGTATTTATAGATCTGAGTCTAACACATGGCCACTTATTTATGGGTGAAACTGTATACATCACCTAGTTTGGCAAAAGGCCACTTATTTCTGGGAGATATTGTATTGTTAAAGCTGAGTATGGCATATGGCTACTTATTTATGGGTGATCCTGTATAGATCGACTAGTTTGGCACAAGACCATTTATTTCTGGGATATATTGTATTGTTAAAGCTGAGTATGGCATATGGCCATTTATTTATGGGTGATATTGAATATATCACCTAGTCTAGCACGAGGCCACTTATTTCTGGGCAATGATGTATTCATAAAGCTGAGTATGACATATGGCCATTTATTTATGGGTGATACTTTATATGTCACCAAGTTTAGAACGTAATTTTTGATAAAGAAATGTTAGTGTGTAGTTATCTATGGTGGATACTGTAGAGTCTACAGTTTGACTAGGATTATTGTGTATTTTCTTCTTACATTTGGAATCCACATTTATGCCTACCTTAAAAATAGTATTTCGATTGATTATTTTCGAGATTGGAAAGATTCCTAATCCAATTTGGTTATCTGATATATGAAATCTAATATACTTAACTTTACAAAAATTATGGAATTTGCACATTTAGGATTTTTTTTTATTTTTGATAATTTTTAAGGGATCGACACAATTGATTTATTTTTTAAAACTTTTTATTTCTTCTCTAAGATATGGGTAAATAGTAGGGTAGACTTTTTTGAAATCTCGATAATGCAAACAGTCTATGAGTAAAATTTTGAATTGAAACTATTTACGCTCACCTAAAAATTAACCTTGTGTCACTTCCTGTTTGTGGCAGAAGGATTGGTAAATACATTTAAACACACCTTTGTGAAATTTGGAGGTAGGTTAATCATACATTGGTACGAAAAATAAACACATCTTCGTGTGTAAATCTACACGTTAATACACACATACCTGTACACGTTAATACACACGTACGTTTGGAAGAACTCGTCAGAATTAATTTCCAAACCAAAATTAGAAGACTCACGTTTTCTCTGCAGATTTCTTCACGTCTCTCACAAAATGAAGTCGAGTAGCTGGAGAAGATTTTTTTCTTTATGTGATTCGATTTCAAAGTATTTTTTTCTTTTTTTTTTCTTTTTCGTGAAGATATGAAAAAATGAAGCAAAATAAAGGTTGGTTGTTGTGAAATGTTGACATAGAAAGATTGAATTTTTTTGTTGACTTTTGATGACCATCGTTCGGCTTTTAATAGGAGCACGTTTCAAGTAAAGTATTTTGGAATAAAACTCATTTTCGAGTCAATTTTGGAGATATTCCGTCTTCTTTTTTTAATTAAATACAAGAATTTGGTCAAATTTTGAGGGGTGACATGTTTGTTTTTGTCAACTTTTGAAAAGGAAATCTCGGACGCTAATTTAGAAAAGGTCAGAATATAGGAAGACTGTGTTAAAGGGAGCCACACACACACACACACACACACACACACACACACACACACACACACACACACATATATATATATATATATATATATATATTTAAATGAGTCGGTTCACGAAGAGACTTGTATTTTTTTAGGATTTATTTATTTTGTTCTTACTTACGTGTACGTTTCCAGCATGATGTTTTCGTCAGCGAATATGTTTGGTACAAGGCCTTGTTAATGGGATATTCAATGAGACTTGAACTAACTTATGTTTGCAGTTTGAATGGTTTTCAGTTGGTTATGGGTTTTTAAGAAGGTCACTTCTTTCTTTTTCTTACAGTGTGTTTACCTTCGTCTACTTTAACCTTCATTTGCTTTTGATATTTGATAAATTGTGTTTGCGTGTGTTGGAGTGGTTTAGGATTTCACTTACAGTTATTTTTTCTCTGTGTATGTGTGAATGTGTGTCTTGAGATCTTTTTTCTTTGGGTGGGTGTAAATGTGTCTTAAGATTTTTGTGTGTGGTTTGAAATATACTGGTAATTATTCTTTACTAATGATTTTTGTGTGTATATATATATATATACTAAAAAAACTCGCCTTAAAGAACTACACACAACCCTAAACAAGAGAGGATATCCAACAACACTTATAAATAAGGGATTAGAATTAACAGAAAAATGCCATAAAGAGAATTAAGGAATCCGCTGTAATCTACAACAAAAACAACCCAGAACTATTCACAGAAATAATAAAACATGACAAAATCAAAGAAATACTAGACGCAACAAAAATCATTAAAAGCCAGAGACAACCCCAAAATCTTAAAAAGAATACTCAACACATCTACGTCTCATTGAAATACCCCATTAACAAGACCTTGTGCCATACATGTTCTCTGACGAAAGCATTAAGCTGGAAACATACACGTATGTAAAAACAAAATAAATAAATGAATTCTTTAAAAATACAAATCTCTTCGTGGACCAACTCATTTTAAAATATCTTTTCTCTATCTGGACCTACAACAAAATAATTTATATATATATATCTTGGGAAAGGTTAAAAAAATCCTTGTCCCCCAGCTATGGTTAAATCGTACCATAACTGTTTTTTTTTACAAGGATAGCTATGGCATAGCTATTAAAAACAAAGAAACGACGTTGGGGTTATTCAATAGATAAGGTGAATATTTTTGTAAAAAGCAAAACTGTTTTAAATGATTATTTTGATTTCACAAAATATTCGCTTTGAGCCGACTCAAAATAGCAGCAAATTAAACAGTGTGCTCCAAACTTGAAAAGAAGGCAAAATTGAAACTTTTGGTTTCTAAGAAATGTAAATCTAATGAAATTTACGGGAGAATTTATGATGAGTACAGAGAAGAATGAGGTAATTTACTAAGCTTTTTTGCTTAGATGTAGCACAAGGCCGCATGAATTGGGCACCCAATGAGAATCGAACTCACTCGTGTAGGTTTGCTAGTCTACCTTGCTAACAATTACACCACCCGAGGTGCTCTCTTGTCGCTGCCTCCCACCAGACACGACTTGACACAAGGTCAAAAGCCCGAAGGCCGATTAAAGTGGGGTAAAGGGGAGGGGAGGTCGGAAACGAGCCGAGACTCGAACCCTGCTGGTCTGTGCTACTGGTCGGCCCACTTAGTGCAATGTGAGCCTGATGAGTCAAGCAGTTTCACGAACCCAAATGTGGGTCCGGGCAGGTATGCCAGTTTACGGCTTAAACTAGACGCTCGGTCTAGTGCCATACATGGGTTACAAAGGAGACAAAAGTGCAGCTCGCCCACCCGAGGGTAGCCTAGTCGAAACTAGGTGCCTAAAAGGCCCCAAGTCTGCCATTGTTCCTTTTGCTGAGCCACGCTCCGGACCGAAGTCCAGAACAGGCTCCGGGGCTTCGCAAAGCGAAGAGCTAGCCGTACAGAGAAGCATGAGTTAGTGGAAAAAGAAATGTTTGTGAATGGGTTTGCCACAACCAACTTGAGCTGAAAAAAGAGTCCATGAAGTGAAAACAACCAGAATTTCGGGTAAAGAAAAAGTTCCGGTCGCAGCAGACAGTAAAGATGATGGGGACTGTGTTCTGAGATAAAAAAGGACCTATTCCTATTGATTTCCTTGAAGAAGGTGCAACCCTAAATAGTGCTTTCTGTTGCCATCTACTAAGGCAAAATTAATCTTATTCATTTCGGGACCCTCTCTCTCTTATATATATATATATGTATATATATATATATTTAAAAAAACACAAAAACTAATCGGTCACATTAAGATAATAAATTTATTTCCATCCTATTAAAAAATGATATAGATCAATGCTCTGAAATTTTAACAGGACTTCTTCAGATCAAGCAAAAAAATTGATCAAAATAATTTTTCACATTTTCAATCAGACATTAAAAAACTAAAAAAAACCAAACTATTTTGCCTACATAAACATAACCCTTCCAAATCAAGTAGCTATAAGTATCAACTTATTTTGACATGTAAAGAACATCCACTTTCATCATACTTCAAATTTAACTGAGGAAAAATTTACAGCTACAAAAATATGTGTCTAACTATCCAAAGTATTATTTAAAAAATTATCACTCTGACATATCTTATTTTAGTTTATCAAATTTTAATCATCAAAATGAAATAGATAAATCTAAAAATAATGTTATTCATGTTAAAATCCCCCCAATTACAATAACAGCAAAAATTTACTAATATTAACTCAAATTTTAATTCATTTATCAATTTAATAAGTCATAGTTATTTGTTGTCTAAGATGAAGCTTGATGATTTTTATCATTAAGGGTTTTTGGACTATTGTCTTCATCTTTATTGTTATTTCCTAAACGTTTCGGCCGATACGTCCTTCAACTTTCTTAATTCGTTTATCAATTTAATAAGTCATAGTTATTTGTTATTTATTTATTCATTTATTTATTCCATTATTTTTCAAAACAGTCTAAATTTATTTCTTTGCCTGCATCTAGCAAAAAAAAAAAAAAAAAAAAAATTACATCTCTGATAAACAGGATTAATGTACAACATAATTTGTATCTTTTCCTCCAGACATAAATTACATCTTCTATCAAAGCAGCTTGAAGTTGTAGATCTTTACAAAATTTTCCATTGAATCTTTGGAGTTAAACCTTTATTTTTCGACTTCCAAAAATGTTTGGATAAAGCTTTTGGATTTAAAAAAAAATCTAGTTGTAAATGTGAAAGAGTTATTTTAATCAATTTTCTTTCTTGTTTAATTTGAAAAAGTCCGGTTGATTTTTTAGATTTATATCAATTCATTATCTTAATGTGACTGATTGTTTTTTTTTTTTGAAAAAATTATTTGCTCAGTGGATTTTATTTGCATTGATCTCTTGACCGGGATTACATAAATTTAATATTCTATATTTGAATATTTTAATTGTCCTGCTTGAAATTGTTCCCAACTCCGGATTTACTGGATTAAACACTGTCTTATATATAAGTAAGTAAAGTTGGCGACCATAGTCGAGGGTGACTCGAAGGCTCCCTTTTTGATAGCTTACTACACCAAGGTGTAGGGGAGGGCGCGACTCCTTTCCCTGGATTGCTCCACTTTACCCTTGACCCGTATCTTATAATGCTGAGTGTTAAGCAAGGAGGCATCAAGTACCATTTTTTGAGTCTTTGGTATGAATCGACCTGGGATTGAACCCAGGTCTCCCGGGCCATTGGCGAACACTCTAACCGCTAGGCCAATGTCCGGTATATATATAATAGCATGGATGCTTATCTGCGATCACTGGTTTCTCATGCCGTCTTTATACGACAATCATCATGCAAAAAAAGAAAGATTTTAGAGAAATCGAAAAAATCGAAAAAATCGAAAAAATCAAAAAGATACAGCTAAAAGAATGTTTACGTTAGAATTACGTATAAGTCTTTTGTGTATGTGTGTGAGTATGTATGTGTGTGTGTGTGTATGTGTGTGTGTGTGTGTGTGTAGATTATATTTACGTATTGTTGTGTGTGGTCATATATGTGATTGTTAGTGTGTGTGTGTGTGTGTGTGATAATACACACGTCACGTGGCAGATTTGAGGTTGTATCATATATACATATGTTGCGATGTGTAGCAAATGGTGGCGGGCGTCGAGAGACGGTTGGGGATTGAGCCGAATAAAGTTTTTTTTATTGTGTGTAGTGATGATTTTAGCTAAGGGAAAAATTTATTATCATCATTGCATTAAGAAGAAAATGAATTGTTGATTTGACATGAAAGTATAATAGACGAAATGGATACTAAGTATAAGTAAAGTTGTCTCCCTTTAGTCGAGGGTGACCCGAAGGCTCCCTTTTCGATTGCTATTACACCAAGGTGTAGGGGAGGGCGCTACTCCTTTCCCTGGATTTCTCCACTTTACCCTTGATCCGTACCTTATAATGCTGTGTTAAGCAAAGAGGCATCAAGTACCATTTTAAAAGTCTTTGGTATGACTCGACCTGGGATTGAACCCAGAGTCTCCTGGGCCATTGGCGAACACTGGAAGTGGGAATATCACGGTGTTTAGAGACATGGTATATTGTTATATACTATGGTGTATTATGCAATATTAGCTTTCATGTGTTGGAATATGTTCTGTGTTGAATTGCAGTATGTATGCAATAATAGGTTGCTCCTGTTGTGTTAATGTTATATTACATATACGTTTATTGTAATCTATGATGGTATGAACATAATGAATATGGTAAATATACTATATTAATCATAGAATTATAACGAACATTATATCAACAGGTGGTGAGGGTGTTTGGAGATGGATATAAAGGTTTAATGGAGGAAAATGGTACTTACGGTGCGGTGGGTGTATTGCAGGATTTTTCGTGAAGGAGAGTTGAGGTTTTTAGAGGTGGAGGTGGTGTTGATATGGCTGATGGTGGTGGTGGAGATAGATTATGTATATGGGTCGAAATGCGAAGAAGTTTGTTCTCATGCCGGTTTGGTTTGGTTTGGTTTCTTTGTTTAATGGCATCGCTTTAACCATTACATCACGAGGACACCCTCTTCTCATGCCGGGATTTAGATAATATTTCGAATTTTCTGTTTAGCTCGGTGTTTTGTGATGGGTGAGTGATAATTGCGAGTTTCTCATGGAGACAAAGAAGACATTTTATGTTTTGCGGTTGGCGGGTGCTAGTTTTAGTATTTACCTGGTAAGGGTTGGTGAGACGTTTATGTTCTTTAGGTATCAGATGTGTGTGGATAAAGAAGTATTAGTTGAATAACGTCTATTGGAGAAGGAAAGTTTGTGGACATATATCCTTTGTTTTAGGGTTCCGTGTGTTATACTGCTTGACTGAGTAGATAATTTTCACAGTGCCCCTGAACTCAACGTTTTTTTTTGTAGGCAGTTGCCTTGTAGGGGGCATGATTCTTTATATCTAAGGTTGTATTGTTTGTTGGGTCGTGTGTTGTTATGGACGGATTAAAACCATGAAACCAGTGGTCGTAGAAAAACATCCATACTATTAAATATATATAAAAACTAATATTTATTTATTTATTATTATATCATATAATAGCTCGATCCCAGATAACTAATATTCTCCAAATTATACCGTATTTGGTCAGCCACAAACCCACCAACTGAGAAAGTGACAACCATATACTGTTGTAATATATATATATATATATATATATATATATATATATATATATATATATATATATATATATATATATATATTAATCGCACTATTACGTTCATTTTCACAATAATACCCTTAGGAAAAGTACGAACTTTTTTCTCCCCAGGTATTGGTTAAATAGTACCACTACTGTTCTTCTACAAGGATGGGTTGACATTAAATAACCTTCGAAGTTTGATATGCCATTAAACAAACAAGCCGATCTAATATATATATATATATATATATATATATATATATATATATATATATATATATATATATTACTTGTGTATTCAAGTACACCCGCATATAATGTAATATGTAAGTGCGTGTGTATAGAGAAAGAAATAGTTTATTAATATGTGATTATGTCTCTGTATGTATAGAGGTATTTTTGTGGATTTGTGTATGTGTGTGTGTGTGTGTGTGTGCGTACGTGCGAATATATATGTATGTGTGTATATAAAATATCTTTGTGTGTTTGGATATAATATATTACAGTTACATATGTGCATGTTATGATATACATATATATATATATATATGTGTGTGTGTGTGTGTGTGTGTGTGTGTGTTTGTGTGTGTGTGTGTGTTAGCGCATATGAATGACTGTTCTAAAGCTTTCAAATATACATAAACCCATGTCGATAAATCCTTCTTATATTTACACTTATGTGTGCAGAGAGAGTAGATCATTACCGTTTTTTTTTTTGGAAGCGGGGGTTGTGGCGGTGGTTTCTCGGTGAAATTCTTGACTTTTCCTGCACGCACCTTTTTGTATGTTGATCAACAAAACAACAGACAAGAAACGAGAAGACATTATTTTAGGGCTTCTTTTTTTCCGGCGCGTCCAATCCGAGTGACCGACACACATTACCCTGTCTTATCAACAACAACCTGTCTTGTTCTTTTTGACAGATTTTGGGGACATCTTTAAACGAACACAACCAACCAGCAGGAAATACACGGAGAGAAAAATTTACTTTCACGTAAGTTTTCTTTCTTTCTTTCTTTCTTTATTTATTTTTAAAAAATTATCAAAAAGTGTTAGATTAATAATTCATTTTTTGAGTTATTTTTAAATAAAAAAAGATTCTAATATTTTTGTATTGAATGCCGCAACAAAGATAATATTCGTTATTTGTAACGTATGAAAAATTATACAGAAATCTAATATTTACACTCACTATCCAGATAAATGTTACTTTCAGCCACTTAGTTCATTTTTTGACCGAACATTTACCGTCAATTTCCCCAAATTACCTTTCTGCAATCTACCATCCCGACACTTTTTAGTGGTTAAGGAAGAGGGAAAGACTAAAGAGATATGTCCAATGTATGTATTTATGGAAACCCCCCACTTCGACAAAGAGTAATTTCAAGTAGGTTTCATTAATGAAATTAACGCTAAGTGAAATGCAAACTGTCTCAACCAAAATTTGAACTCGGTTCGCCGTCTCCATTTCCTACAACAATATTCATTACACCACAAATTGATTGATGTAAACGTGTATTTGGGATTCAGTAATTTACTAAGGTTTTTACTTTGATGCGGCACAAGTCCGTATGAATGGGCCACCCAATGAGATTCGAACTCAACTCGCGTAGATTTGCCAGTTTAAGCTTGTTAACCATTAAACCATCCAAGGTGCCCTGTGCATTTGGGATTCAATTGTTACGGAGAAAAATGAAACCAATGACAAAACTTATTCTTTTTTTACACGAAGCTTTTTCCAGTGACATTGCTGACAGTAACTAAGTGGTAACCCATCTAAATAGTGAGCTGGATGATCGTTTCTTAACTTCGGTGATCCTGGAGTGTGGGTGTGTGTGTGGGGGGGGGCGGTGCTTTCAGTCTGATTTGGTGGTCAGTCTGATTGAATTTTATTCATGACCGAATAGTGAATGTAGCAATTATATTTCTATTGAAATTTTGTTCATTATCGCAGAAATAAAGGGAGATTTTCTTTATTGGGCTATTCTGGACAAACCCATTTCATTATTCTTTTTTCATAGTTTAAATAGATTGGTATCTATCTATCTATCTATCTATCTATCTATCTATCTATCATAATCTGTTCATATCCAGTTTTCGATTTATCTTATTATGTCCGTTTCTCTCAAGCTCTCTCTCTCTCTCCCTCTCTCTCTCTCTCTCACACACACATACACACACACACACACACACACTTTCTCTTTCAGTCTCATCTAAACCTGATGATATCTATCTATCTATCTATCATAAATTGTTCATATCTATCTTTCGACCTATCTCACTCAGTTCATCTTTCTCTCTCTCTCTCCATCTATCGATCAATCATAACCTATTGATACCCCCCACCTCTCTCTCTCTCTCACACACACACACACACACACACACACACACACACACACACACACACACACACACACACTTTCTCTCTCTCTCTCTCTCTCTCTCTCTCTCTCTTAATTTGAAATTAGAAACAAAAAATCTTAATCTTGTGCTCATAACTTGTTAAGAAGTAAAAAGAAAGTAATTGTGAGCACCTGCTGATATTACTTTCATCTCAAAGATTATCAATTAGTAATTTTGATCTTCATTACGACCCTCCCATCAAACCTTGTCGAGTTTTTTTAACATCAACATTTTATATTCTATACCAACTTCGCTTTCTTCACATAAGATCTATTTTTTTTATCAAGAAAATAAGTGTTAGCTTTACCTAAAAATTTCTCTTCATCATCACCTTGACCAAGTCTATTAGCACGGATTCTCATGATTCCCTCCCGCCTTTAGTCCCTATCGGCCATCGCTCTAGGCAGGTCCTCTACACAGCATCCAATGTCCGCACAGAGCTGAAGAATGTAAGTTTTTGCTGGTTTAACTAACACTGGTGTGCACATGCGTAGGAGTTCAAAGGAGAATGTCGCTTATGAATTCATTTCTTCTTCTCTAGCTGGGCCCAGCATGTCTTGTTTGTCTTACTTGGATGGTTGGTGAGATGGGCGGTAAATGGCTGTAAAGCTGCTGTTTTGTGGAGTGCTACTTCCAGGACTTGTTCAAAACAGCATGTAGTATCATTGTGGAATTTCCATCGACCTTTTTCTCCAGGCATTTCTTTAAAGTCCAAGTGGTGCAACTATACAATAGTACTGACAAGGCTACAGCTTGGAAGAAATATCGCTTTATTTTATCTGAGATCAGATTTCCACATGGTCATTAATCTGTTTATCGCAGTTCGTTGAAATCTATTTCAGTAGATAAGAGATTGCTATCGAGGTATACGAACTGGTTTCGCTAATTTCAGAGTTTTCTATTTTCTGAAAAGATGGCTCTATCTTGTTTAACACACACACACACACACACACACACACACACACACACACACACACACACACACACACACACACATCTTTATATATATTATGAAAATATCAGTTATGATTGGCATATTTGTATTTTAAAAAATTTACATCCATTTAAAAAATCATTAAAATAATTTTACTATATGAGTAGCTTACCTTGGATAATCTATCTATCTATCTATCTATCTTTTTAGATACAAACAACCCATCTCTGTAATGAAAAAAACTGCTAGATGACTGTAACTTGTATATCACACACACACACACACACACACACACACACACACACACACACACACACACACACACACACATATATATATAGTATCATATTTTCAGGTCATTGATATAATTCAATGTCTTACTATCTCCAATAGGATACTAGGTATTTTGCCAATTATTGTAGAGATTGTTCGCATTTGTGACTTATTATTTTGAATGTTAGTTTCGATTACTTGCCATAGGTCCTCGCTAGCATTCTGATTCGAAGACTGTTAACAATCTGTGAGCAAATACTTTTGGAATAAAGTGTAGAATCTGTTGATATTTATTAAACTTGATTTAATTCGCTATACATTCAGATAGAGGCAACTGGAAATGAGGAAGATTGTGTTACACCTTCCTTTTAAGTAATGTTGAATTGTCTTTCGTCGCTTGTGTATTGAATGATACACTACGAGGTGATTTTTAATCTATCTATCTATCTATCTATCTATCAGTAGATATTAGCCGAGCAAACTCTTTATTTCGTCAACCCAGCTTTGTTCTAATGACACCTCAGTCTTTGTAAGACATAAAACTTTCACTCTATACGATTATTTTTTCGTTTAATGTTTCCTATAATTTTCTTTCTTTTTATTTCATTTCTAGGGTAAAAACAACAAAAACGTAAACAATTTCAAGATGGCTACCATGTCGCTTTTTATTGTCTGTTTTCTTACAGAAGTATCTCTTGGAATTAGCATCTTTCATTTTCATTCGAAAGATTACAAAATTGTTAACGAGATCGATTCTGATAGACCCTCACATTTAATTTTTATCAATTCCATGAAAAATCCCGTGAGTTTTTCGCGACCTGAAATACACAACGTCTCTTCACGAAATATGATGGGACTGTTTTTTTCCTCTCGTCCATATGCAGCTAAAAGTAAAATGTCTTTTCTTTCGGGATTTTCCCCCACAAATATTTCTGCTTCTTCATCGAAACGTCAGCGGCGAAGTGTAACAATTCTACCGATTCAACATCAAAGGAGTCTGGCACTAAGAACTGATAACAATGGAAAACGTTTCCAAACTTTTACAAATAGAGAACGACAAATATTAGCACGCGGCCATTTTCAGCGATCTCGCGGCGGCATCAGCCGAAATATTCGACAAAGAGTTTCGGGCTTTCCTATAAACCATAGAATCCCAATTTCTGAAATTCTTGTCCTAAATCCTGAACCAGAAAGATTTAGACCGTTTCCAGAACTAAGGATAGTACTTCCAGAATCCAATCTTCGAACAAATGGAATGAAATCGGACCCTGAACAAAGCAGAGTATGGAACATTTTTTCACCTAATACAAGACCAGAAATCAATCCAGAACCAGGATCAAGAGGAATGAGACTGAATCCGGGACTGGGTATAGCTAAACCAAACCTGGAACCGGGTAGAATTAAACCTAATCCAGAACTGGGTATATTCAGACCGAATCCGGAACCAGGTAGAAGAATTATAGAAACCGGTGGAATCGTGCCAGAATCGAATCATAGACTACCAAATCAGTTAATTCCTTCTGGTTCTTTTAAATTTCCCTCTCAAGAGACAGGTGATAGGTTTTCAAACGGACACCAGTTTTCCTTAAAGAAGCACATACAGGTAGATTTACCTCAAACTGATTGGAGCGGACCTATTCCGTGGCCAAGACAAGAGCGAAGACATGATCTACAGAAAATACATTACCCTTTGTTTCCATGGTGGCAAAAAAGGACCAGGATTCCTTCGAAAAGATCTGATCATCTATCAAATGTTGGAAATACAGACAATCAGACGGACACCGAAGATGCATTCAAGGTATCAAAACGAGAAGAATCAAATCGAGGCGACACAGGTATGAAATGCTTTCTTTCTTTCTTTCTTTCTTTCTTTCTTTCTTTGTCTCTCTGTTTCCAACCGTTTAGTCGCATTTTATTTTATTTTTAATTATCAATTGAAGTTAATTAATATTGTCAATTTTAAAATTGCGGTGTTTCAGTCGGCTCATTCTCTTTCTCTCTCTCTCTCTCTCTCTCTCTCTCTGAATTCATCTGCTTCCCAACTTTTCTGTTTCTATCTATCTATCTATCTATCATGATTCGAGTTTATATCATCCTATTCATATTTCATATATAATAATTCACCCTTTTTTCAATAGATGTTCCGGATTCGTGTGTAGCACTGACTGCAAACGGTGACTGTAACTTTTATCGTTGTTTTGATCAGAGACACACCTGCCCCGTGGAGCAGAATTTTGCCTACAATGTGGCTTTTTACCTCTGCAAACGAGCGGAAGATTATCTCAACTTTTTTGATGATCAGGTGATGAAATAATATAATGTATCCAATTTTTCTTTTTGCTTATTTACACGACAATTGGAATTTTCAACTCAGCATCAGAGTGTAGTACCTGTGCTTGGTATTTATATCTATATTCTTATTTCATTTGTCTATATATACGACCCTAATATAATGTTTAATACCAGGATCAGAGTGTAGTACCATTGTCAAGTATTTGACTCTTAATCCTTCGATATTAATAGGCGTTTTTATTTTTCTTATTTATTTTTTACCTCTGATCAGGGTGTATAAAATCAGATTACTTTTTGTATTAATTAACAAGATCATGTTAAATATCCTATGCCCATGATAGAAACAAATTCAGTAATGATTAATTGATTTTAACGGCACGTCAACCTGTATAGGGTTATTTTATACCGTGAGATTAGGGAATCACGTTCAGCGTACGCTGATATGGACATTTTTTGTACAGTTGTTTCTTAAGAGATTTTGTACTCAAAATCTTATCGAATACCTATGATTTCTAAAAAGATTTGACCCATAGATGGAACCCTAACAGGTACTACCACCCCGGGTCAGAGTGGATCTGGGAGTAATGGCAATGAAGGGGTACTTCACACTCTCTAGATCTCTTGAACTGGAACATCGCCATCAGCTGCTGCTTAGTGTCATAACTAGGAGACCCCTTTTTTGGGTGGGGGTCTCTCCCCTGCAGGGGATACACTCAAAGTATTCGAAGCCCCGCCAATTTCAATTATGTTTGATTTTATCTTTTATTAATTTTTCATGAGAAAAAAATATTGTCAGATTAATAACTACATTATTTACTCGTGTATAAGTCGAATTTTGAAAACCGAAGTTTTCGGCAAAAGTTACCATCGTTCTCTCATGAATAATAATTTTGTAATACTGAAATTTAAACAGGACTAGAAAAAAACATTTGGTTTCATTTCGTGAACAGAAATCGATACACAAGGTCAACTTATACACGAGTTTATAAGAAGCTGTTTTATTTCTTATAGATTTTCGGTGTTTCTCTTGAATTTTATATGGTTTTGTTTTCTCAATTTTTCAAAGGCAAGAAAATATCTCCGCGGTGTAAAACGGTGTCAAATGGAAGCGTTGGTTCCTATTTACAAAACGGAAGTGCCGACTTGTTCTCAGATCGAGGCAGTCGGTCTTGACATTCTCACTGGCGGAATTTTGCCACCTTCCATCAATGACATCAGCTGTTTCTTTCAGAACACATCATTTTGTGACATCATGGAGGATCCACAGAACGTTCAACTCATGTACGATTTGTACGGTGGAAATGGCTACACGGAATATAGGTGTGTCTTCTTTTTAATTAAATCCAATTCACAAACCTGCACATAAATAGTTATATATACATTTATACTTATCCTGAGGACTGGGTTGGTTAGATCGTTTCCCTCGATAAGAATTATTCGAAATTCAGTTGTAGGGTAGGAATGTTTTTTTAGATGTTGGGTTATTAATCTGGTGTCAGAGAGAAGCATTGTAAGTCGTCTCAATAGGGTAGTTGAGGTTAAACCAACGTATATATTGTTGTTTTCAGAGACACAATCTCATAAAGGACATTTAAATTGATTTATAACGTTTGTTTTTTGCAAAATTCCAATGGAGGGGGAGGAAGTATTATTAATAACTAAGTTGGAGGTTTTAAATTTATTATAGTGTATAATAATTTTTTATTTTATTTTAAAAATGTTTGTTTTGTCAGATTTTTATATGGCGATGTTAAGGTGATTCACCATAAAAAAACTGACAAAACAAACCTTTTTGTAGTATTTAATAAAACAGACTATCATTCCAAACAACAAAATATTCTCGATGACAATACCAAATTCAAAACATTAAATAAGAATCCCACCAACGAAATTAAATAAAAAATCAATAAACTAATCTCTGCTAATAATACCGAACGTGATAACACAAAACTACTCAGAATAATCACTGATAATAAACCCGGTTATTTATACGGAACTGTCAAAGTGCATAAATCTTATCATCCTCTGCACCCAATTATATCACAAATACCTACATCGATGTATAGACTCACAAAAATAATAAAACAATATATTACATCATACTTACTGAGTAAATATAACATAAAATCATCAGATGAATAAATTCAAATCCTGCATTCACTTTAACTCAATAATGTTACATGAGCCTCAGTTGATGTTGAAAATGTATTCACTAATGTACGAGTCAATGAAATCATAACAACCCATCCCTCCCTCCATCCACTTAAAATCAACCCTAATATACTTCCTAAAATACTCCTAACATGCACCACTGAAGTTCCATTTTACGATCACCTCGGCAACATTTACATTCAAACAGATAGTGTATCTATTTTATAAAGAAATAAAAAAACATAAACCAAACCCTCATCAATAATGGGTTCCATAACTATTTCGTTGATGAACAAATTAAACGTATAATTAAAACTGTTAGCCAACAAAATGAACACTGTAACACTCCCCACCCAGTCAACAAGCATTTATCAAACCTTTTACCACAACCAAATGCACTACAATTTTAAATTAGATGAAAATATATTAAAAACATTGATTCAAAGAAACATACTTCCCACTGATCCTAATAAAAAAAATAAAATTTATCATATACTATAATAAATTTAAAACCTCCAACTTGGTCATTAAAAATAATTCCTCTCCCTCGATTGGAGTTTTGCAAAAAACTAACGTTATATATCAATCTAAATATCATTTAGGGGATCATCTCTGAAAACAACAATATATACATTGGTTTAATCTCAACTACCCTACTGAGACGACTTACAATGCATCTCCCCCACACCAGTTCAATAGCCCAACATAAAAAAAGTATTCCTGTCCTACAAATGAATTTCGAATAATTCTTACCGAAAAAACAATATTAGCGCAACAAAATAACAAGCAAAAATTTCACATTATTGAGGGGCTCTATATTAAAAATAAACACCCTAAACTTAAAATTAATTTTGAAACCAGTGCTAATATACTTTAATATCTTTTGGTACTGCTACTATTTATAGAACAAAAGTTTAAAATAAACGCTACAACAATACACCAGTATAAACAATTATTGCTCATTCTTACAAAGTAGTTATGTACGTGCAAAGGTTACATTGCTTTTGCAATATACACACCCCTGATAATGGCCCAAGATCGAACAGGAAGTACTTGGGAAGCAGTTAGTTATGGAAGGTTTATTAAACAATTCCTGCCGGATATCATAACATTGATACGTCAACTTGAAAGGGTGAACACA
>CAUZXS010004463.1:82500-105000 GCA_963585895.1 Sepioteuthis lessoniana
CAAAAGGAAATAACAAACTTCCATTCTTTTAATGTATGAACAAATAAAACCAAATCACAATGTACTTAAAAATAGGCACTTATAACATTTCTGGTTTTAGTTTTGAGTTTGAAACTGATGCAATTATTGATTAATAAAGGCAACGAAATATTTTCGACACTCAAACATTGTTACAAGTTGTTTTTAGTGCGTGCCATTTTTAAATATAAAACTTCTTCATTATATATATATATATATATATATATATATATATATATATATATATATATATATATATCAAATCAAATTAATATTAATATGTATCACAGTACTATTGATATGAACAATTTATATACAAAAGTTTATTCCCAAATAAACTTAAATCTTAGAAATGCAAAAATATAGAAATTTAGTGGTTGAAATATCGATAATTTTATTTTATTTATTATAAGGCAATTATATTACTTTACAAAAAGAAACTTTAAATTTCCTTCTTTATAGAGTTTATCTAATAACTATAAGAAAATTTGATACAAAGTCACTGAAAATTTCGATTTAACTTATAAATTTAATTATTAGTCCCACTTAAAAATTTTATGGAGGTAAAAAGAATGTTGAAAAAACTCTTACAAAATCTAAAATCTAAATTATTATGTTTATTAGAAGTAAAAAGACTAAGGAAGCTAACTTTTAAAAAATCCAAATTTAAAAAAAATATCCAAACCTTTTTAAGACGTTTAAAATAAAACAAATGATATTATGATTAACAAAAAAAAAAAAAAAAAAAAGAAATAAAAATAAAAGAAATAGATAAATTAAAAAAAAACAACATAGATATAAGTAAAGTTTAAACAATTAAACAGTTGGATAAAATTAAATCAAAACAATTTTTTGATATTACAACGGATTTATAAAAATGAATAGAAAAATTTCCAAAAAATTAAAAAAAATAAATACTAACTTAAACTGATAAAATCGATGAATAAAACATCCAATACCATTTGTTTAGTTTCGAAAATCGAAACAAAAAACGATCGATAAAGTATTCAATAAATTAAAAAAAATTAAAAAACGTTAAATAATCTTTAAATCCGATAAAAATAAAAAAAAAGAAAGAAATACTGAGTAGATATATTACAAAATTCTTTGAAATAAATTTACTATTAAACATTTTAAAAATTCTTTATAAACTATGAAACCAAAAATATGTCAAGTGATAACGAAATAGAAATAATAAGAGATCAATACAGAAAAAAGGACGGAAATGAAGATACAAGAAAATCACTCATTACAAATCGGTGCATTTGAGGATCTTCTTATCAAAGATATATAACGAATTTGCGTTCTATAAATATTTAGAATAAGACACAGGAGTGTTTATGTAAGATAAAGATATTCTCTGAAGTTAACGGTTAAAAGAATAGAATTTGTTAAATATCATCTGAAGAGCCCAGCAAACGAGTGAAATAAATTTATAAAGGAATATACTTATTGGTTTTCTTTTATATATATATATATATATATATATATATATATATATATATATATATATATATGTTATTATTGTATAGACACAATCAACAGGGCTGGGTGATTCTGTGTTTACGCTATTCTAACTTAGATCAACATGTTCTATCATCAATATTGAGCACTCTTGATTTATAAAAAAGCCAACTACATTATATATATATATATATTACAAAACCATGGCTAGCCCCTGAATCATCATCCGAGCCAGGCCTTTTTATTATGTGTATATTAAATATATGAAACCTTCAGTCTATGTTGGTAAGAGCAATTGGGTCATTTTTGATTTTTTGATTAAACCTTTTCTGATTCAAGCACTTAATCACACACACACACACACACACACACACACACACACACAAAATATATATATACATGTAACCCTGTGGTTGAACACTCGATCGGGGAATTACCGGTTGCCACTTACGCGCAAATGCAAAGCCCTTCTCTTGAATTGAGCACTCCAGTAATCGATGAGCGTATATATATATATATATATATATATATGTGTGTGTGTGTGTGTATGTGTGTGTGTGTGTGTGTGTGTGTAAATTCCTTCCTTTACGCTGAGGAAGATGTATATTATAAACCCAGCAATCTTTATGGAACCGTAAAAATACATAAACCTAATTATCTTCTGCGCCCAATTATATCACAAATACCTACACCGATTTATGTGCTCATAAAAACAATAAAACAGCTTATTTCACCATACTAGCCTAGCAAATATAACATAAAATCTACACATGAATTAATTCAAGTTCTTCATACAATTAAACCCAATAATGGTATATTAACCTCTCTGAATGTAGAAAATTTATTCACTAATGTACCTGTTAATGAAACAGTTGATATTATCATAAATGATATTTGTAATAACCCATCTCTCCCTCCTCTTAAAATCAACCTTAATATACTTCGGAAACTACTCCTAACATGCACTACTGAAGTTCTATTTCATGACCATCTTGGAAATATTTACGTTCAGACAGACGGGGTATCTATGGGGTCTGTCCTGGGCCCGATTTTCAGTAATTTCTACATGTCCGACCTCGAAAATAGAATTTTTAATAGCATAAACAAAACCTCCAATATACCTAAGATATGTTGATGATATCCTTATTCTTACTAATAATATTAACGAAATCAACATACTACAAGACACCTTCCAAAAAAATTCAGTTCTTAACTTTACTCATAAATTAAACAAAAGCAATCTAATTTCCTTTTTAGATGTTCCCATTGATATTAACAACAATAATAATAACTTTACTACCACTACTTACAAAATCCCTCGAATAACAATTTTTGTACCCTCAACTTTAAAAGTGAATGCCACTTCAGATATAAAAAAGCAATTATTAATAACTTAATATCCCGATCAAAACTGATCTCCTCTTCCAAAACAATATTTTATAAAGAAATAAAAAGCGCTAAAACAAACTCTCATCAATAATAGGTTCCCTAACAATATTGTTGATGGACAAATTAAACGTATGATTAAAAATGTCTGAAAAGAAAAACAAAACAAAAACACTGTACTGCTCCACCCAGTCAACAAACATTTATCTAACTTTTTACCGCAACCAAATGCACTACAATTATAAATTAGATAAAAATATATTAAAACATTGATTCAAAGAGACATACTCTCCATTGATCCTAAAAAAATAAAACTTATATACTATAATAAATTTAAAACCTCCTACTTAGTCTTTAAAAATAATTCCGCTTCCTCGATTGGAGTTTTGCAAAAAACTAACGTTATATATCAATTTAAATGTCCTTTAGAAGATTGTATCTCTGAAAACAACAATATATTCGTCAGTTTAAACTCACCTACCCTATTGAGAAGACTTACAATGCACTTTTCTTATATAAGTTCCATAGCACAGCAATTAAAAAAAACATTCGTGCCCAACGACAGAATTACGGAAAATTCTTACCGAAAACACAACAATATTAGAACATCAAAATAACAATCCAAAACTACAGATTCTCGAGACACTACATATTAGGAACATACAACCCAAACTTAAGAGAATTAATTTTGAAACCAGTGCTAATGTACTTAAATATCTTTTGCGACTGACGCTATTTATAGAAACAAATTTGAAAAGTAAACGCTACACAATACAACAGTACAAACGCTCATTCTTACAAAGTTACATCACTTTTGTAATACATCCTCCCCTGATGATGGTCAAAAGTTGGACAGAAAGTACTTGGGAAATAACTAATTATGGAAGGTTTATCAACCAATTCCCACCGAATATCATAAGATCAATACAGCAATTCGAAAGGATTAAGAAAAAATATGGAGACAAAAAATGTCTTTAATGTTCATTCACATATGTATCAATGAAGAGATACTGCCAAACTTCACACACACACACACACACACACACACACACACACACACGCACACACACACACACACACACACACACACACACACACACATATATATATATATAATCAATAAAATCAACAAATTAATGTTATACTTTTCCTTATATTATAAATATATTTAAATGTATGCACAATTCTAATGATCAATGATATCTCGATAGTTATTAGTGAACACGGAGAAAACAAAAAGGATGCATGCCCAGTCGGCTGGGGCTGTAGAATATACCAACTGCTTCTCTGCAGAGGGGTAAGACCCCCCGCCCCCAAAAAGAGTGTCCTGGATATGACACAAAACAATCTGATGGTGAGGTTCCAGTAATGCTGGAGTTTTGGGGAATGCGGAATACCCCTTTATTGCCATCGCTCCCAGGTCCACTCTGGCCCGGAGTGGTAGCACCTGATAAGGGTCCTATCTATGGGTTAAGTAGAACTAAACCGTGCTTCTTTCACTATACTGATTTTTTCATTTAAACTGCGTATTTATGCTAAACTGAATTGTTTAAAATAGAAATATTTTGACATTTAAACTGTGTATTTATGCTGAACTGAATTATCTGAAATAAAACTGTTTGACATTTAACTCTGTGTATTGCCCAGTCGGCTGGGGCTGTAGAATACACTGACTGCACCTCTGCAGAGGAGTAAGAACCCCCCACCACCAATGAGTGTCCTGATATGACACTAAACAGTCTGATAGTGAGGTCCCAGTAATGCTGGGGCCTTGGGAAATACGGAGCATCCCTTCATTGCCATTGCTCCCAGGTCCACTCTTGCCCGACGTGGTAGCACCTGATAGGGGCCTATCTATGGGTTAAATTGAACTAACAGCATACTTATGCTAAAATGAATTGAGTAAACTGAATAGCTTGAAATAGAAATGTTTTTGACAATTAAACCATACTTACATTGAAACTTCGTGCTTATGCTAAAGTGAATTATTTGAAATTGAACTGTTTTTGACATTGAAACTGTACTTATACTAATCTGAATTGTTATATATATAACTGTATGAATAAACTGAATTGTTTGAAGTAGAACTGATTATTTACATAAAAATGGATTTGGCGTTAAATAACCTACAGAGGTTGATATGCCATAAAACCAAACCAAACCAAATTGTTTGAATTAGAATTGTTTGTCTGAATCGAATAGCTTGAAATAGAAATGTTTTTGACAATTAAACTGTACTTACATTTAAATTGTCTTCTTAGGCTAGACTGAATTGTTTGAAATGAAACTGTTTTTTGACATTGAAGCTGTACGTACACTAAATTGAATTGTTTATTATAGGACTGTTTTGACATTCAACTGTGTGTAAACAAAATCTGTACTTATACTAAACTGAATTAGAACTTGACTAAACTGAATAGCTAGAAATAGAAATGTTTTTCACAATTAAACTGTTCTTACATTTAAACTGCGTACTTATGCTAAATTGAATTGTTTGAAATAGAACTGACTATTTGCATAAAAATGGATTTGGCGTTAAATAACCAAGAAAGGTTGATATGCCATAAAACCCAACCAATCAACTAACTAACCAACCAAAAAGGATGCGACTCACATACATAGATGTATGTATGTGTGTGTGTGTGTGTGTGTGTGTGTGTGCGTGTGCTTATCCAGTACGTCACATAGGTTGATTTTCTGGATAACAAACAGGATAAGAAGCAAATTTCATCGTAGTCAACATAACATGTATTTAGTTACATTTTATAATTCAGATTCCTAAATTTCTGTTTATTAATTTATTTTTTTACGTTAGAGCAATACTTTCTATAGTTCTGTGTAGCATTATCCGATCGAAGATACTGCTCATAAATATTTGAAAAAAAACCTAGTGTCTGTTTTTATTGCTTAGTGAATGGGTCATTATTAAAGATCAGGAAGACAGGGAGATCCGAATTAACTTGGAAATTCCAAATTGCATTTGGAGTTGGCTTTTTCTAATCTCGTTGATTTGAATTATATTGATATTCTAATTGCTATGAATTTTGATTTTGTGCAAATTTCCTGTTTTTACTTATCAAAGCCAAACAATTAAAAGAACATTGTTTAAATACTTATGAGAAGTACTCTTTCTTTCTTTCTTTATATATATATATATATATATATATATATATATATATATATATATCATCATCATGTCGTGCTGGTAGCACGGATATCCCTGACCCTCTCTCGCCACTTTCCCTATCGTTCATCGCCTCTGGCAGGTCTTCTGGACTACATCCCGTATCCTCCCATAGTTGCTGAATGTATGTTCCTGCTGGTCGTCCTGCTTTTGCTCGGTCATGTGTGGGGGTCCATAAGAGTACATCACTTATGAGTTCGTCCCTGCTTCTCCAGCTGTATGCAGGACATATATATATATATATATATATATATATATATATGTTAAAATTCGCCAAATTTTCTTAATTTGTAATTTTTACGAATCTCAGTAAAATAGAACCTGTAAACAGCAAAAAAGATTCATGTTGCTGACTATCTGTGGATTAAGATACATGAAACTAGTGAAGTAATGAAACTTCGGCATCCGACCTCGATAGGAAATACATTAGTTATCCAGCTACTTCTGATACATTGTTCCCGCAGATCCTCATTTTCTCTAGATAAATGAATAGATAAATAGACAGCATTTCATATCTGTGTCTTGTTATTGAGAGGTAATTATTTTGTCTCCTTTTTAAAATTTCGTTTGATGAACAAGTTTCTCAATGAAGCAAAAAGTTCATAGAAATATTATAACCTTCTGAAAATAAACAAAAAATATCGCTTCATTTGAAATATTCAAATATTCCAACAGAAAAAAAAAAAAAAGAAAAAAGAAAAAAGGTTTTGAACATAAAAGATGATCCACTGTGAAAGTTTTTTTTTTCTTTTGATTAAAGCGAATTATTTCAAAATAACAAAAGATTTGTAGATTATTGAATATTTGGATAATTATTAAAATAAACTTCAATGAAAAATTGTGGTAATTAGTTTCCATGAAATAATCATCGCTGCGATTAAAATGGGTTCACATTTTACCCTCTTACGTATATATGTATGTGCCAATGTATGAAGCTTACGTGTGTATGTACGTGATTTCTTCAATGTGTGTACATGTATTTATACATCCATATTTACGTCCATTTACACACACACACACACACACACACACATATGTGTGTCTATGTATGTATGTATAAGGTGTATTCAGAAAGTATCGAGACTAAAGCTGTATTTACCAAAAGAGAAATGAACAATTTTTTCAGAATATCCGATTTGGAATTCAAGCTACTCAATCTAGTTTGTCATGTATTCTGGCTTCAGAGAATATTCCTTAAATAAAAATAATGAATTAGTTCATCGACATGAGGAGGTAAATTATTATGGAATAACCCAACGATGAAGAAAATATTATAGAATGATCTTCAAATTTGCATTGCTTAAACAAATACCAGCCGAACGTTGATATGCAAATCGGTCTTCGGTTAAAAGACAGTTCTTGTAAACCTCAACAATATGTTGGACATACCTAAATGAAAGGAAACATGGTTCCAATAAAAGAATTGACTATAAGAACCATTGAAATGATCGGAAAAACTCATCCAAGAAGGCAATCAACTGTGGATTTTGGCGGTAAGACGTTGGTTATTTTCGGTCAGCAGTCTAAAATTTGGTGCAGATACGAAAAATAGGGGTAAATGGGGGATAAAAAACCGAAAATATTCTGGTAGATCAGGAAAGACATTAAAACGATCGGATAGAAAACGAAAAGTCATTTGCTTTGAAATCGAAAATATGAAACAAAACAAATGAAAACAAATGGGAATCAATGTTTGTAATAAAACTGTAAGAAATCGGCTGAATGAAATGGGATTTCCATACAAAACGAAACAAAAATCAGCGCTTATGCACAAATATAAGAAAATGAGGTTAAAGGAGAAACAATTATGGCGTGTGAACAATTGAATGAAAGTGATATTCAGTGATCAATTAAGACTCTGCATTGGCCAAGCTGATGATGCTGGAACTTTTGTCTGGTACCATTCAAAATAAAACATATGAAGATAACAGCTTAACCCCCCCCCCAAAAAAAACAAGTAAATTTCTCAAATCTTTCATGATGTGGGGTTGCATGACATTTAAAGGACCAGGAGATATGGCAATTATTACCTCAACAATTAATGCATATGTGTACATTGAAATCGTGGATAATTTTCTCATTTAATCGATAGAAAATTGGTTTGGTAATGATGAAGTTATTTTTCAAGATGATAATGCATCTTGTTTCAGACCATAAGAAATTAAAGCTTTCCTTCACGTGTGTGTGTGTGTGTGTGTGTGTGTGTGTGTGTGTGTGTGTGTGTGTGTGAAGTCTTGTCTCAAGGGATATCATTTCAGAGTCCGTGGACATCGCAATAAAACAGCAGACATTGCAAAACGATGCTAATGGTGAAGAAACAGCTCTGATCTGAGGAAGAAGTAGCAATTGTTATAAACGTATGAACCAAAACAATAAGATTAATAACAATAATATTGCTTCCTTTTCAATCTTTTTTACAAGTTACAACTCGTGGTGATCTTCAGGCGAATGAAAAGAATATTCTCAAGAAATACTACACAAAATATGTCGAAGAATGAGAAATGATTTGACATAGATTTAATGATCATTACATTTTCCTGAAGATAATTTTTTGTTTCGTAAAGTAAAAGAGAAAATTTAATTGCTTAAATGTTGAAAAATTATGTCGCAAGATGAATACGACGTGAGCCTCTCACGTAGTGTAATGGTTAACAAGTTAGTTTGCTGAACATTTTAGTGAATTAGATTATTACCAGGTGCTTCATACTTCTGGCCTTGTACCACGACTGAACTAAGGTTAGTATATAACTATGATTAATATAGCGTTAATTTTGAGTTCGTTTTTTTTTTCTCTATGGGAAGCAACTCTTTAATTAGATATAGTAGTTACCTCCCTTTTAAATTTATTTTATTATTATTATTATTATATGACTTGACACAGTCTGCATCATACGATAAAATCACTTCCCACCACAGATTCTCTATGTTGGTGTAATTTGGGGGTATTTTGATTTCAGATTTTTCAACCGTTTCGGATAATATATGGCCACAACAAACAGATTAAAAAAAATTACTACGCGTGTGCGTTCGAGTGTGTGTGTGTGTGTAAAAAAATCTGAAATAAATAATTCAATTATTTCCCTTTTAGCTTAGAGCTTCAAGATCCATAGGAGAGAGAGTGGGGGAGGGGAAAGGAAATGAAATCTCATAAATTTTTCGAGACATAAAATTCTGTTTTAATTTATGTTAACAAGTGGCTTTCAAAGATTTAAAAAAGGTTAGTGTCTCACCCGGATATTTATCGCTGCCTGCCCCCTGACAAAATTTGACACAAGGTGTGTGTATGTGTATAGGGGGGTCTCATCACGTCACATAATGCTAATACCCCTGGCAAAGGTATGAATTCAACTGCCCCCTCTCTATGCTAAGGGTAAAATAGTTGGTCAGACAGGGTTCTTTAAGTTTGTTATATCAAGTGGTCAAAAAGAAAGAGAACTAAGAGAAAGAAAATATTTAAACTTGTTAAACTCCGTTTGAAAGATTGACCTTGTGTCAAATCCTGTCCGTATGGAGGGGTTGGGTAAATGCATATATATATTATATATACTTTTGAATAGAACAAATTTTAATGATCTAAATCTCTGGTCAAAAATTGGTGTCGACCAATACATGAGTAATAACTTTGTAATATTAAAATTCAAATTGGAAGGACAAGAAAGGGTGTTGATTCAAGAAATATTTGTATGAATTAATAGAATTACGGTATGGAAATGGTAAAGAATAATCATTAACTTCAAAATCAGTTTCTTAAAATAAAATAGATAATTTTATTCGTGAGTAAATTTCTTAAAAAATTAATTGGACTATGAATAAACAGAATTTTCCAAGGATCAGAAAGAAGAGTGTTGCTTTTGTTTGTAAATTTTCTTATGTCTTATATACTCGTGTATAAGGCGACCTGTTGGGTGTGGGGTTTAGAATACATCGACTGCATTCTCTACTGAGGAGTAAGACCACCCCAAAGGGAGGGTACTGTTTTTCAGTCTTGGTTCTTTGGGGAGTCTGGAGTGATCTTTTATTCTCATTATTTCCAGGTCCACTTTGACTCGGAATGGTAGTAACTTTTAGGATCCCATGTATGAGTCAAATAGAATTGTTTGGAAATTATTTGTATTACATTGGAATACTTGAAACTATATAACTGTTCAAATTATTGCAACAGAGCAACTTTTGGCTTCAAACTCAATTCCATAAATTAATGATTTCGTTATTATTAACTCAGATTCGATTCATACATAAGATTCATTTATGGATATAGTTTTAAAGATAAAGAAAAATAACGAAAAGATATTTTTATTCAAATAAAGAACAGACAGCATATACTTTGAGGAAAACATTTTTCAACAATTTACTCCTGGTGCAGTTGTATTCTAGTAAAATCCCAGTGTAAAAAATTGTATAATTGTTTCCAAAATTGTATTTACTCCCTGCAAGGTATACATTTGGTGAGACGAACATTAAACAAGTCTTTCAACTCGTCCCGAAAGTTTTCACCTTGGATACTATAAAGCAATATATTCAGTGCATAGCCACTGTATTGAATCAAGTCACAGATTGTTCTAGCAAGATCCAGATCCACATTCACTGGTCCATTTTTTCCAAATCGTAAATAAGAATCGACAACAAAATAGACACAGATTGGCAGAGTCGTGAATAAAAATAAAATATTTAAAAGGATTATCGTTTTGGCTGTCATATTTATCTTTTGTAAGATTTTGTTTTCATTTGCAACAACATTGTTTCTCCAATCATCCGCTTTTCTGAGGCTGACGCTAATATAAACGGTCCCAATGGACATACAAAAAAATGGTATTATACAAAGTACGGCAAAATCTACATAGACAAAAAAGAAGGCCTCAAAGTAGCGGTATTCTTTGGTAAGGGACCCGCATGTCGAGTCAGGCTTAAGGCCATTAGTTTTAAAGAAATGAATATTAATGAGTGAGAGGACAAGAAAGGTGAAGCCGAGTTGGATGAGCGAACGACGTCGTGTCCAGAGAAAGGAAATCTTCAGTGGATATTTAATCATAAGACAACGCTGCACGTTGACTGAGACGAGAATCCAGGAGGACAATTGCATGGATGTGTATATGAGAAAAAGGTGAAATTTGCAACCGAAATCGGTGAATGCCCGGATATCGAAGCAGAACTGGGATGAGACCCAAAGACGCAGTATTCCACTCAACATGACAACGGCATCAGTGAGTGCCAAGGCGAAAAAGTAGATTTGAGAAGCAGATGAAGTCGTTTTGCGACGGAGACGTACCAGGACGATGCAGGTGATTGTGTTGCCTAGGAGGCCAAGAAAAAGCACCACAGGTAAAACTGATTTAGCAACAAGCTGATTGATTATATAAACCTCATCCGTTGTAAAATTCCCTTCGCATGTATTGACAATCATATTTTTGGTTTTAATTTACTAAAAAGACAGTGTTATCTGCTTCAATTAAAAAAAATCTTTTCATTATTTAAACCTGTAAATTCATTTTCGAATTGTATTAATAACACACATTACAAAAAGCAACGTGCACCCGTATATATTTTTTTTTGTTCGAGATTTTAAAAAATATTACGTGGCATGCTCAGTGCCACTCGAAGCAAGGAAGTGGTCGTTACTATAACAGCAAGTTATTGTTATAAAAAAATTAAACAAAACAAACCCTAATAGTAAAAATATTTAAATATGTTAATTAATTTCTTTTCTGAAAAATAATTCCATCGAAATTTATTTCATAACTAGTTTAATATCCGTCATAAATGTGGGATAATTTCTGCTTAGATGGGTATTTCTGCTTTTTTATGGGTTCGAAAATGTTGCATTAATCAAATTTGTCGGTTCAGATTGCAGAAACATTGATCGATTAAAATCACTTCAAGTCACCCAGATAAACAAAGAAAAAAAGAAAAAGAAAACAAAATGTTAACAAAATTGGAAGAAAAAATTGAAAAGAAAATGAAGTGACTCAGAGGAGGAAGAGAGAGAGAGATAGAGAGAGAGAGAGGAGGGAGTTAAGTATTGTCGTCTCGCACTTATTACTCGTCAATAATCACTTATATATTTGAATTTTTATATAGTCTCGTCTTAGTATAACAACAACTTTTTTCATTATTCATGTTGTGAGATCAGATAGCATGAACAGCAAATATAAATTCCCATAGTCTTATATTCAAGTAGAAATTTCATTTTTAAAGTAATTTTCGAAAATTAATTTTTCACTGATCTATAACATTTTAAAAACAATAATATAATTGATATTTAACATTTATTCTGCTATTAATTTTTTTACACAAAAAGTAAAAACATCAAAAATGATTATCTTATTAGGACTGTAGGCTCATCTTAGAATTAAAAACAGTTCTTTTTATGGTGAATGCAAATCGTTCCACAAATGTCTACAAACCAAACGAATCAGGCACAAGGTCACAATATTGGAATATTCAATGAGAATCGAACTTGCAAGTAAGATTAGTTCCTATCACATGTACCGTTAGTCAAATAGAGATTGGAATCTATATTATGATCATTCGAAAATAACATTTCCTAAAATTTGAAGTGGGTAGGATTTGCACAATGCCTCGAAAATGGATCACTCAGTGAGTAAAGAATTCATTTCTTAACGTGTGCAGTAATGACATTAACCCCTACTCTACAGTGAATTGTATCTGAAATTAATAAATGAATCAATTTAGAGAGCATGGCCTAAGGTCTGCAGACAAAGCGAATTGATTTCTGAAGTCTTGTAATTCACTGGGAAGTAGCCGTTTATGGAATTCCTATAGAATGTTCTGTTGCTTCAAGAGATTGGGAAGATCGAATTATAAATGCGAACAGGCAGTTATCAATAATGTTTGATTGACTTCAGGTTTCAATAAAAAACAACAATCTTAGACTTCTTCAGAAACTATGGTAGAACTCAATTGCGAAAAAGGTTTTCGCATCTTTGATATATTTGGAAAGTCGAGACGATGTCGAATTTCAGGAATTGTCCGATAATCAGTAAAATCGATACGATCAATCATTGATTTCTTAGAATTTACGAAGCTTTGCTTAGTTCAGCATATGAAACTCAGATTGCCTATCGTTACTATGTGTTCACCCTTCCAAGTTGTGAACAGGCTCATCGCAGCTTAACTTCGTGAAGGAACCGATGGTTTAACCGTCACTTGATTGTAAGTCACTTCAATAATTGATTTCTTGATGATAGTATATGGGAAAATTAAGAGATATTGTTTTAGAGACAAGTTTTATACATAAAGTAACCCCGAAAAACATACCTGCAGCTTATGAATTGGATATATTCCAAAGATTCAAAAGAAATAAAAGGAATCAGATTTTTTGTGCGAAATTCCATTCGTTGAATTAGTGATTGTTTTATTTATTGTTGTTATGTTGTTGTAGCGGTGAATTTAAGGAGATGCAATTTTAGATCATTTTTTAAAGTTAGTTTTGGCATGATGAAGTAAATTTCAAGTTTAGTATATTCGTTTTGATTTTTTTGGTGTCTTTTTTGGGATCGACAAGATGCTGAATATCTAGTTATCGTATCCGTTAGTCTCACGAGATTCAATGGATCCTTGGTTGAATCTGCTACACAGTAGCATTGAAAACTTGCAGTTGCTTAGGCAGCAAATTTTCCCTCCTCTCCCAGCTGATACTTTCCTGAAATAAAAGACAACGGTCAATAGAGTTTGATACGAATATACTCAGAGGACTTGATGGAACAAGATTGAAGACAATGTCTCCAAATAGAAACCATTACGTCCTTAGACATTTGAAAGAGATTCTTTTTTTTTTTTTTTTTTTTTTTTTTTTTTTTAAATTTCACATTATTTTATGTTTAACACATGATAGGAGCAGTGGATTCATTTTCTAGAATTCACTGAATTCTTTTTTACAGCAGTCTTGCAGCGAATAATCACTGTCGTGAAGGGTTTTTTTTTCTTCGATTTCCTTTCTATTAGTATTGTTTATTGACGTAATTCTCCAAGATTCGAGGTTGATAAACATTCTGTGCTAGTATCAACCACTAGAAAAGTTTGTTGTGAAGGCCAGGCGTTTTTCGATTGAGAAGTCGTTGTCGACTTCAAGTGGCCTTTTCAATCAGGGAATGCAAACTAAAAGCAAATTTGTGCCATTTGCAAAATCGTCACTTGTCCCACGCAGAAGAGGAAGATGTTGCTTCGACCGGAAGTGCGTAGATGTTGACTGATTTATTTCCGGTCACTAGCAACTGCTTAGCCAATCAACGATGCCATGGAAATCGAATGGTCTAAAAAGATAAAAAAAACCCCAGTGCTTTTATGCTTGGACTTTTCTTATTTTGTACGTTTTTCGTTTTCTTCCAGAAATCAATATGCAATTTTATGAACATCCGGGTACTTGACAATGCGTTGTGGCTCATATAGTAATGACTGCCATAACTTTAGGCCAGTTCAAGCTTTGAGTAATAGCTAACGAGGTAACCTCGCTGAATGTTTATGGTCAAATCAAGCCTCACAGCGTGCTTTATTGATTTAGCCTTGTGCCAGACTGTCTAATGTAAGATGAAGGAGAGAGCCAAAGCAAAACTTTCAGGGTATTGCATATTACTTCTGTCCTACAATATTTGTTACATTTAGTGTATAAAAAAGCGCTCTATGCAAAACGGTTATCCACATAGGAAATGGAATCGGTGATTTGAGTTCAAATCCTTGACGAGGCAGTTTGCGTTTCCTTTTATGCTAATGCCCTTAGGAAAAGCATGCGTCCATTTGTTTCGCACCCCAGCTTTGGGAGATTGTCCGGCAAACTGGTGACCTTGGTTAGGCAACCAATCTAGAAGAAAGAAAACTCTGAATTCAAATCAGTAGAACTCCTCTTAAAATGACCTTGTGTCACATCCTAATCACAGCAAAAGGATAAATACATACATTTATTGTATAAAATATATTTGCGAATGTTGTAATTATCATAGGAGAGTCACTATTTTAATAATTCTGTCCCATAATAGTTGATACATTTAGGGTATAAAATTTATATGCAAATATAACAACTATTATGGGACAAAGGTAGAATTAATAACCTGAGGAATTCGATGATTAAAATGTTCTACGTTGCAAAATCGATGCCGTGAATATTGACTTTATTGATTTTATTTTTTTTATGCGAAAAAATGGAGATAGTGTAAGAAAATTAAATTTTGTTAAAATGATTGGTATGACGTGTACTTATTTATGGGCGATGGGTGCTACACATAGTGTAATGGTTCGGGCCTTCAACCACAACAAAGCAAAAATGAGTTTTTATGCAATAGAGTTTGGTAATAGATAATACCTAATAATATCCATTTTGATTATATGATGTTCCAGTAGAAATAATAAAACTTGATATCTTTGAATTAAAAGAAAATAAATTCTTTATGAAAAAAATTGGAAAAAGTGTACTTATTTATGGATGATAATTTATCTTCAAAGCTTAGTCTGGCACATGGTCACATATTTATGAGCGATATTAGATAAGGTATCTTCAAAGTTTAGCCGGGCACATGGTCACATATTTATGAACGATATTTAGATAAGGTGTTGTGACATCTATCAACTTAATGTATTCGTATTTGTTTTTCCGTTATTAGAACTTCAGACAGCACTTTTAGCACACCCTGATGTTTGCGGCAACAATAAAGGAAGCGAATTAGATCTGGTTTCTCACTATGTGTTCTTTGGTGGTACATGTATGCTTAACAATAAAAAGCGTGTCAGTACTATTGTATAGTTGCACCACTTTGACTTTATGAAGCGCTTGGTGAAAAAGTCAGATGTGAACTACTTGCTGTTTTGTGCACATTCTTGAAGAAGCACGCAACAAAATAGCAGCTGTACGGCCACTTACTTCCTATCTCACAAACCGTCTAGATAAGACGAGTGAAGCATGTTACTAATGGTAAGTCGATAGCAATCAATATTTGACAAATAATTTTCACATAGTCAAATAGTAAAATTGTCTCGCAAGCCGAATAGTCAAATTGTCGGGTAAGTCAAATAGTCAAATAGTCAAATTGTCTCGTAAGTCAAATATTAAAATAGTCACATAAATCAAATAGTCAAATTTTCTCGTGAAAATAGTGGCGTAAGTCAAATAGTTCAAATAGTCAAATTGTCGGGGAAGCCTTAAAGTCACATTTGAAACTCATCTCAAATTGTCTCATAAGTCGAGAATTGCAAGCTGAATTGTCAAATTATTCTTGTAAGTCACATTTGTCAAATTGACTCGTCAAATTGTCACAATCACAGTCAAATAGCCAAATAGTCACATAAGCCAGAGAGTCACATTGTCAAATAGTCAAATTGTCACCTAGTTGCATAAGCAAATTCAAATTGTCACAGTCACATAGTCAAATTGTCAGTCAAATAGTCAAATAGCCAAATTTTCTGTAAAACAGCCAAATTTCCAAATAGTCAAATTGTCACATGAGCCAAATATTCACATTGCCAAATTGTCAAATAGTCAAAGTGGCATAAGCATATTCAAATTGTCACAGTCACAACTAGTCAAATAGTCAAATAGTTAAATTGTCACATAAGCCAAATAGCCACATTGAAAAATTGTCAAATTGTCACATAGTTGCATAAGCAAATTCAAATTGTCACAGTCACAACTAGTCAAATAGTCAAATAGTCAAATTGCCAAATTATCAAATTGTCACAATAATTGCCAAATAATCACATTGACAAATTGTCAAATAGACAAATAGTTAAATAGTCAAATTGTCACATAACCACATTGAAAAATTGTCAAATAGTCAAATTGTCACATAGTTGCATAAGCAAATTCAAATTGTCACAGTCACAACTTTGCTAATAGTCTAATTGTCAAATAGTCAAATTGCCAAATTATCAAATAACATAAGCCAAATAAATACATTGTAAAATAGTAAAATTATTCAGTTTAATAATCAAATTGTCGGGGAAGTCAAATAGTCAAATTGTCTCGTAAGTTAAATATTAAAATAGTCACATAAGTCAAATTTTCTCGTGAGTCAAATTGTCAAATTGTCGGGGAAGCCTTGTAGTCGCATTTGAAACTCATCTCAAATTGTCTCATAAGTCGAGAATTGCAAGCTGAATTGTCAAATTATTCTTGTAAGTAAAATAGCCGCAGTCAAAACAGTCTTTTAATTTGACTATTTGACTATTGCCAAATTGTCACAGTTGACTATTTGACTATTGCCAAATTGTCACAGTCACATAGTCAAATTGTCAGTCAAATAGTCAAATAGCCAAATTGTCTGTCAAAAGAGCCAAATTACCAAATAGTCAAATTGTCACATGAGCCAAATAGTCACATTGCCAAATTGTCAAATAGTCAAAGTGTCACATAGTTGCATAAGCAAATTCAAATTGTCACAGTCACAACTAGACTATTAGCAATTTGACAATTAGCAAATTTGACAATTAGCAAATTTGACTATTTGAGTCAAATAGTCAAATTTTGAGTCAAATAGTCAAATTTGACTATTTGACAAATAGTCAAATTTGAGTCAAATTTGAGTCAAATAGTCAAATAGTCAAATTTGACTATTTGACTCAAATAGTCAAATTTGACTATTTGACTATTTGACTATAGTCAAATTTGACTATTTGACTCAAATAGTCAAATTTGACTATTTGAGTCAAATAGTCAAATTTGACTATTTAGTCAAATAGTCAAATTTGAGTCAAATTTGAGTCAAATAGTCAAATAGTCAAATTTGAGTCCAATAGTCAAATAGTCAAATTTGTCAAATAGTCAAATTTGTCAAATAGTCAAATAGTCAAATTTGTCAAATAGTCAAATTTGTCAAATAGTCAAATAGTCAAATTTGTCAAATAGTCAAATTTGTCAAATAGTCAAATTTGACAAATAGTCAAATTTGACTATTTGACTCAAATAGTCAAATTTGACTATTTGACTATTTGACAAATAGTCAAATTTTGTCAAATAGTCAAATTTGTCAAATAGTCAAATTTGTCAAATAGTCAAATTTTACTATTTGAGTCAAATAGTCAAATAGTCAAATAGTCAAAGTGTCACATAGTTGCATAAGCAAATTCAAATTGTCACAGTCACTAGACTATTAGCAATTTGACAAATAGACTATTAGCAATTTGACTATTTGACTATTTAGCATTTTGACTATTAGCAATTTGACTATTTGACTCAAATAGTCAAATAGTCAAATTGCTAATACTCTAATAGTCAAATAGCCAAATTGTCTGTCAAAAGAGCCAAATTACCAAATAGTCAAATTGTCACATGAGCCAAATAGTCACATTGCCAAATTGTCAAATAGTCAAAGTGTCACATAGTTGCATAAGCAAATTCAAATTGTCACAGTCACAACTAGACTATTAGCAATTTGACAATTAGACTATTAGCAATTTGACTATTTGACTATTTGACTCAAATAGTCAAATAGTCAAATTGCTAATAGTCTAATTGTCAAATAGTCAAACTGCCAAATTATCAAATTGTCACATAAGCCAAATAACCACATTGACAAATTGTCAAATAGACAAATAGTCAAATTGCTAATAGTTTAATTGTCAAATAGTCAAACTGCCAAATTATCAAATTGTCACATAAGCCAAATAACCACATTGACAAATTGTTAAATAGTCAAATAGTCAAATTGTCACATAAGCCAAATAGCCATATTGAAAAATTGTCAAATAGTTGTATAAGCAAATTGTCACAGTCACAACTAGTTAAATTGCTAATAGTCTAAGTATCAAATAGTCAAATTGCCAAATTATCAAATTGTCACATAAGCCAAATAATTACATTGACAAATTGTCAAATAGACAAATAGTCAAATAGTCAAATTGTCACATAAGCCAAATAGCCATATTGAAAAATTGTCAAATAGTTGTATAAGCAAATAGTCAAATTGCTAATAGTCTAATTGTCAAATAGTCAAACTGCCAAATTATCAAATTGTCACATAAGCCAAATAACCACATTGACAAATTGTCAAATAGACAAATAGTCAAATTGCTAATAGTTTAATTGTCAAATAGTCAAACTGCCAAATTATCAAATTGTCACATAAGCCAAATAACCACATTGACAAATTGTTAAATAGACAAATATTCAAATAGTCAAATTGTCACATAAGCCAAATAGCCATATTGAAAAATTGTCAAATAGTTGTATAAGCAAATTGTCACAGTCACAACTAGTTAAATTGCTAATAGTCTAAGTATCAAATAGTCAAATTGCCAAATTATCAAATTGTCACATAAGCCAAATAATTACATTGACAAATTGTCAAATAGACAAATAGTCAAATAGTCAAATTGTCACATAAGCCAAATAGCCATATTGAAAAATTGTCAAATAGTTGTATAAGCAAATTGTCACAGTCACAACTACTTAAATTGCTAATAGTCTAAGTATCAAATAGTCAAATTGCCAAATTATCAAATTGTCACATAAGCCAAATAATTACATTGACAAATTGTCAAATAGACAAATAGTCAAATTGTCATAGTTGCATCAGCGAATTCAAATTGTCATAGTAGCATGAACCAAGTTACAGTCACAAATAGTCAAATAGTTAAATTGTCACATAAGCCAAATAGCCACATTGAAAAATTGTCAAATAGTCAAATTGTCATAGGTGCATTATCACATAGTTGCATAAACCAAATAGTTAAATAGTCACATAGTCACGTACGCCGAATTATCAATAGTCATAAAGTCGCATAAAATTGTCTATAAAATTTATATGTCATAAAGTCGCATAAAATTGTCTATGCGACTATGTGACGATTTGACTATTTGACTTATGCGACTATGGGAGCATTTGGCTTACGAGACAATTTGACAATTTGGCTTGCAATTATGACTTAGGGGACAATTTGACTTAGTCAAATGGTTGTTTAATAACATAAATTTCAACAGAAAAGTTTCAAGAGACGCGATTCAAGAGATAAATGTTAAGAGATAAATTTAATTAAATCTCCTGAAACGTATCTCTTGAAACTCATCGTTTCAAGAGATACGTTTCAAAGAGATTAGTCTCAAGAGACACGTTTAAAGAGATGAGTTTCAAGAGTCGACTTTCAAGAGATGTGTTGCATGAGATGAATTTCATGTCATAAGTTTCAAGAGATAAGTTTCCGAAGTTAAGTTTCAAGAGATGAGTTTCAAGAGACGACTTTTAATAGACGTGTTTAAAGATATGAGTTTCAAGAGATGAGTTTTTAGAGATGAATTTCAAGGGATGAGTTTCAAGAGACGAGTTTCAAAAGATAGGTTTCAAGAGATGATTTTGAAGAGATGGGTTTCAAAGATAAGTTTCAAGAGATGAGTTTCAGGATGTAAGACTCAAGAGATGAGGTTCAAGTGATAAGTTTGAAAAGATAAGTCCGAAGAGATGAGTTTCAAGAGACGAGTTTCGAGGGATATGTTTCAAGAGATAATTTTCAAGGAATGTGTTTAAAGAGATGAATTTCAAGATGTGAGTTTCAACAGATGAGTTTAAGAGATGAGTCTCATGGGGTAAGATTCAAAGGATGAGTTTCAAGAGATAGGTTTGAAAAGATGAGTTTCAAGAGATGAATTTCAAGAGACGAGTTTAAGGAGATATGTTTTAAGAGATAAGCTTCAAGGGATGAGTTTCAAGAGATGAGTTACAAGATGTGAGTTTAAGGAGATATGTTTCAAGTGATAAGTATCAAGAGATGAGTTTCAAGAGACGAGCTTTAAGAGATATGTTTCAAGAGATTATTTTCACGCGATCAGTTTAAAGAGATATATATCAAGAGATAAGTTTCAACAGACGAGTTTCCTGAGACGAGTTTCCTAGACGAGATACAAGAGACGAGTTTCAAAAGATGGGTTTTAAAAGATGAATTTCAAGAGATAGGTTTCTTGATGTAAGTTTCAAGAGATATGATAGAGAGATGAGTTACAAGAGACGAGATGGGTTCCAAAAGATGAGTTTCAAGAGATTACTTTCAAGCGATGAGTAACAAGAGACACTTTTTTTTATTGAAATATTAAAAAGTGTTGTGAAATCTCCAAAATTTTTACTTTTAATATCGCACAAGCAGAAGAGAAAATAGTTATGTAATCCCTTCCTGGTGAAGGAGGTTAATATTTTGGTCAAAGGTTATCGACGTGACGTAAAATTTTCCCGTACTTATCTATCTATTAATCAATCTATGAAGTATTCTAATTCTTTCCCGTTTTCTCTCCGTCCCGTCAGCTGGGGCTGTCGACTTACACTTTCCAAAAGGGTAAGACCTCCAAATGAGGTCATCTAATGTTTTAGGATGGGATACTGATGGCTGACCGGTCCATGACCCGTGAGCCAAAGTGTTTACGTGACCTGCAACATTCCATTTTGGGCCTAACTAGGCTAGACGAGTGCTGGAAGAGGCTCAATATGATCACTTGGCTGGTCATATCATGCCCTAGCATCTATATGATGGTTCTGACCGTATTCTTGAAATTACTTTTGCAACAAACAAGTACCCAACCCTATTTAATCTTAAAGATGCTTGAAGGTGGTGACTGAGAAATAACACTGGAACCAGGTGACAGAGCAACTCCATGTTGCCAAAGTGGTCACATGGTCTGTAACACATCCCATTGGCCCTTGTTGGGCTAGATTGGCGGTCAGAGGACCCAATCCAATCAATCGGCAAGTTATATCCATCCCGATATAATTGTCCCAACCGGATTCTTTAAATTGCTCTTGTAGCGAACAAGTACCAACCCAATTTTATCTTAAAGATGCTTGAAGGTGGTGGGAGAGGGTCAGTTGCGTTGAGAGAAATAACTTTGAGCTTTGTTTAGTTTTTTTTTTTTTACAAAAATCCTGAAATTAGTAGGGCAATGAAATCTATCAAACAGAACCACAAACTAAATAAAAAGAAATTAAATCATAGAAGTCGGCTATTCATCCACCAATAAATATAAATTATACCGATATAAATCCAGAACAAAACACCAAAGCAAAACACATCCTAATTACTACAAACTTGAGCCTTCCCGTAATCCACAATAAGTCGGGCTCAATCTACAACAAGACAAAAAAGACTGATTATATCCCTCATCATCACCATCAGAGAACCCTCAACATTAAGAACAAAATCACCCCTCCCTGTCCCCCCCAAAAAACTAAAAAACAAAAAACAACCCCCCACCCCGTGAAATCAGATATAAAACCTGACCACGCAAAGAAGCAAAAATATTGAAACTCTTAAGGATGAAACCACTAAAACCAAAACTCTAAACTGATCCGAGAAAATATGGATACTGAAACATTGACAGCATAAAAGCAAATCTCAAATAAGTATATACATAAACATATACGATATGTCTACCAAACAAACCATCTAGAAAGAATGCGCCAGGGAAGCAAACTTTATCTCCGAATATTTGTCTCGTGCTCTGACTTTTGAAATCAGTTACCTACAAA
>CAUZXS010004463.1:110000-115000 GCA_963585895.1 Sepioteuthis lessoniana
TTGATATGCCATTAAAAACAAAGAATGAAAAAAGAAATAACCTGTAGTGATATATACCTAATTTGCATAGCTAATATACATCGAATATATGTGTATTTCAGGTGTGAGGCGGGAGGGAAACAAATACGCAAGACAGAACGACAAACTACGAAACGTAAAGATGCATTTCGTTATAAAACCCAAAGTTTGCGTTTTGTATTGCAGGGTCTTGAAACAAGTGCCGTTACATTTGATATTACTTGAAAAAGTGGGGATAATTGTTTTGTTAAGAAAATTATCCTAAATGTAAATGTACGTTTTATATACGGAAAATATGTTTAGTTGTTTGGAAAATACCGTCCGATTTTATTATAAACCGTTTAAATTCTGTTCTAACTTATTATTTTAATTGTAGTTTTATAAAAAAAAACTTCCTTTCCAATGATCAAAATGTCTTCCTGGTTAATTTTAATCACTTCTTTCAGAATTTGATTTTTAAGGTTTTACATGAACAAAGAGATGATACATTTTGTTTCACATGAGTTGAAATTTGGTTATCATTTTGTTTCATGACAATGTTTGGCTACTTGTTGTCAGGATGACACTGTAGAAACTCGCTAACTTGGGATATAAGACTTTTCTACATCCACCCTATTCACCAAAAATATTCAGGTTCTAAAGGAGAAGGAGAGACCAAATTTAAAGAATTCTTGGAATCAAAACCTTTAGAATTTGTCGTAAATGCATAAATAACCTTGTTAATCGATGGCAGAAATGTGTAGATGTTCAGGAAGAATATTTGAACTGATTAAAAGACTATTGAAAGTCATTAATTCAAGAATAAAAGTTTATTCAAATATCGGAAATTATTTTTCGAACAAGCTAATAGTACACACACACACACACACACACACACACACACACACACACACACACACACACACACACACACACACACACACACACACATATATATATATATATATATATTTTGCTGGAGTATAAGATGTATTTTTAACAGACACACACATATATATATATAGATATATGTTGCTGGAGTATAAGATGTATTTTTAACACACACACACACACACACACACACACACACACACACACACACACACACATATATATATATATATATATATATATATATATATATATATTCAATCATCTCCAGTCTGGGGTCACGTATACCCCAGTCACAACCAAATATAACATCACCCTCTCTAAACACGTCGTATTTTTCGTCGATACACAACTCAGTTTGAACTCTGTTGTGACATCTCACTTTCTGCACAACTGTTGGAATGGTGGGGCGTTTATTATTTGAGACTCTCCAGATGGCACAGCCTCAATCGTGGATCGTTTATTCAAAAAGTGTTGTGATTCTTATTGGCTAAGGAAACAGGTATTTGCCAAACCGAAGAACCGTGGCAATCTACTCTTGTGACGAATGTTCTGAACTGGATAAATCGGTCCTTTCTCCGGAAGAACAATAAAGCCAGTTGATTAAATATGAACAGTTTAATAACAGTTATTAAGTAAAATACAATCAACTATTGTATAGTATCTACAGTAATACAAAAAAGAATACAACGTCTGGACAGGCTATATGTGTGTCTATCTTAAGTTAACTTTAGCAACTTAATGAAATGCTTGAGTCATTCACTCATGAATGTGAGTTGGCTGACTGGCGCTTATACACCTATACAGAGTTATATCTCGGCCGACTGCAATCAAAATTGTGTGTGTACTCTGTCTCTCACAATACGAATTGATCTGTTCTCTTTGCAGTGGAAACTACAGCTAATTTGTGACGACAAAACCCAGTCAATGTATGCACATCTCTTCCTAATCCAAATCTATTCTATGCAGAAAATACACCCCAAATCTGTTATTGTTCAAGTCAAGTTCAAAGGTCATTTCCTTTGCACTTAATAACCCAAAACAATATTTTCAATATTGTCTGCCCATAGCTGGCAGTTACCTCAAGACAGCTTCAAAATCCACACACACACACATACACACGTGTGTGTGTGAGTATGGTCGTTTATAAATAGATACTCTTCTATTAATTTTTAATTACAATCAAAATGAATGCTACGCGGTATTATTCCTTCCTAACCCTATTGTACAGAAAATCAGTAAACTGAGGGGAGTGGATTCTTTGGCACGGTAACCTATTTAGGAAAAGGTAAACTCTGAATTCAAACCAGCTATACACCGCCTGAAAGTTGATCTTGTCCTACTTCTTGCTCGTAGGAGATGGGTTGAATGAATACATACAATCATATACATGCGCGCACACACATACACGAACATGCACTGATACACACGCACAGACACACATACACTGAGTGAAACGCACATAGACATGTAAACACACACACACACACACACACACACACACACATAGAGCGCGAATTTGTAAAAGCTCAGATGCTTATACACAACATGCAGGTGCATACGTACACGTACCCGTATACACTTGCGTGCACAAAACATTCGGAGTCATATGCGCGCTCACATGAATTAAGAAGCACACAGTTATGCAGAGTGGCCTAAACAGAATCAGACGTACGCATACATATACTTGTAAAATCTTTCCCTTATACATTTATGAATCTTGAGCTGTAGATTAATGCTTAGCCATTTAGACTCTTAATTCTTGTTTAGAAAGTGTGTTACAATTGTAAATTTGTTGCAAGCAGAGTCAAATAAACGTCTTGGTATGCTGTGTACTGTCGTAAAGTGTTCGTTAACGAGTTATTTTCGTCTAGGACAATTGAGTTCCACTCTCGACGCGTTCATTACCTGAACTAAAATTCCCCGCTACCAAAAAAAGAGCCCCGTGTACAGGTTAAATGCGTGGTAAGGGTAACCCAAAGCTGAACGTTTTTAGAGAGTATTTTATTGATGAAAGTTTCATTGGGTAAGGAGAAAAGTTTTAATAAACGCAGCCGTTTTGGCACATTTACTAAAACCTTTGGCGGTCCCTAATGATGCCTGCATCAGAACAATAAAGTTTTAAAAATGTTGGGTTACATTTACCACGCTTTTAACATGGACAATTTCCGTTTGGCAAACAATCACAAAACATGACATGCGCAAAAAGAAAAGACAAAAACGACGGAGTCAAAAGTTACAAGAAAATTTTATTTGTTTTGTTTTAAATTTGATTTTTGCTGTTGTTAATTCTGCAAGGAAAACAGGAGAAATAATTAAATTTAAAGTGAAATATTTAGTATTTTCAATTTCAAATATTAATTTATATGTAAACGAGTGTAGTAAACCTTAAGTATTTTTAAAAATACATATATATATGTATGTATGTATGAATATATATATATATATATATATATGCATGTGTGTGCGTGTGTATGTCTGTATATATATATATATATATATATACACACGCGTGTTTGTGTGTGTGTATATGTGTGTGTATACATATGTTTAGACAGCAAATGTTCTTGCGAACATGCTTTATTTGATACGACGGACAAGAATTGTTGGCTCAATTTCTTAAATTAACTTTTTTCCTGCCATTGTTGTCGTTCGAGTCCTTTTGACCAGTTTTGGTCATTATCAAGAATGTAAATTGTCGTTATTGTAATTTTGTATTTGAATTCCTGAATTTTGTGGTATTATTTAGGAACGTGATGCCGTGGCGAAAACGTTAATTCAGAAATTATAAACATTCCCAGATAACGCCACATTTACTCGTCGGCAGGAAATAACTGGATAAACAATCCTTGTCTATATATATATATATATATATGTGTGTGTGTGTGTGTGTGTGTGTGTGTGTGAAATGAATTTTCGTGTTAAATTGTAATTAGACTTCAAATCATTTTTCTTTCATTCCCACCAACGTTTTTTTTATAGTTACAATAAGTTTATTATTAAAGAGCGAAGACATTCTGTATATCTAGTTTTATCGTGTTACAAGGAAATGAATAACTGACCTTAGCCAATCAGTCAGAATATAACATGCATGTTCAGAATACACGCATTTCTCTTTGTTTGTCTGTCACATATATATATATATATATACATGTAAACACACACACACACACACACACACATATATATATATATATATATATAGAAAGATGAATGACACTTTCGCTTCACATTAGACAGCAGATTGTGAGTCGATGTCCACCCAATACGTCATGATCACAGCTTTCCGCTAATCATAAAAAGTTCGAGAAGCAATTAATATCATGGGTGCTGAATTAGCCTCATATATATAATTTAGTTTGTTCTTTTGGCTTTCAATGTTTAATTCTACCCGCAATTATAACAGGTTGTGCTTCTTTTCAAATGCTTAGTGTTTGTTTATAATCTATATATTGATCAATTTACTAAGTAGATATGAAAACGTTTACGTTGTTTTAACACGTGATCTACGCCTTCTTAATAGTTTAATTGCCATTTTTGGCTGAAGAAGCAAAAAATAAAAACGTAATAAATTAATCTCAATGAATTTTACCTTTTTGCACTTTAATAAAAATCGAATCCAAACAAAGGATATTATAAAAAACCCCCATAAACAATCCAAAAAAAAAAAAAGAAAGAGAAAAAAACTTGCCAGAAATAATTTTCATATTTTTAAATTGTAAAATAGCAGAAGAAAAAAAATTTGCAATTTTTACCAGCAAATGACTTGTTATTTTATTTTTTGTAATTTTGGCCGGACTAAATGTCGGCTATGGACAGAACTAGAGTTGCACCGTTAAAAGAAAATCCATAAAAAAGAAGAGATAATTTTACATAATTTCCAGAAAAAAGTAAAAAAAACCCAAAAAACAAAAAAAGCAAAAACAAACAAAAAACGCAGCAGTTGTTTTAAATTGAAACAGTACTGATCTTAGGCAAATGGATTCTGATTGTTGCAATAGTAAATTTGATAATTATATTTACATATAGATAATTTTATTTTGTTATTTTGTTTTTAACCAATTCATTATCAACATTTTTATCTCCACTTTCATCAATTTTTCTTTCATCAA